>APFE030349055.1:0-13711 GCA_000404065.3 Pinus taeda
CTTTGTTTCTTTGGAGCTCTTCCTGGTTGATTCCTTTCCATTGTGTTCATATAGTATATTCTCCTCTATATTGATATATAATTGGATATAGCTGTCATTGGTATATTCCCCTTGAGGTGCTTTTGAGCATTATTATTAAGTGCCTACTTAAGTTGTGGTTTATGCTAATAAAGATATATATATATATATAAATTTCGGTTATTATTCTAAATTTGATTATATGATTTCTTGGCATTGAAGGGGGACCTTCACCAGCTTGGTTAGTTAATTATTTCGTAGTTAATTATTGTTAGTCTAGGTTCTAATTTATTCATTTTATTTACAATGATATTTATATTCTTCTCTTCATTTTATTATTCTTATTTACATTCATAAGGCCATTACTATTACGTAGTTAATTATTATTTATTATAGGTGCTAATTCTGTTTATCTTATTTGCATTGTTATTTATACTCTTATTTTTATTACATTTTATTACTTTTATCTAATCATTTTTTTAAAATTAGTAATAAATAAATATAGTAGGTCTAGATATCTTTTAACAATTTGTCATTGGTTTTATATTAAAAACTCTATATATATAGTAATCTAGTTAATAAACTATTTTATTAATTTTTGAAACTAACTATTGGAGTTTCATAATAGTATTATTAATTAACAAATTTATAAATAGAAAATTATAATTACCTTAAGGATTAGTAATCTCTTAGTTTACCTTAAATTTATATATATATTTAGTATATGAATTACTAAATGAATAATTTGTAGCTCTAATCTTACCATTTAAATTATATATTTATAATATTATTTCAACCGATTATTATGATTAATTTTGACTAAGAAAGTATATTATTAAATAATTCATTTTTAGTTATATGATAACCGTTGGAATTAATGCTATTGCACCTAACTTGTTTATTTATAGAAATAGAATAATATATTATTAGATCTTAATATTATAAAAATATAAATAATATTAAATTTATTTATATAACTTTGACCTGAACCCTAGAGTCCAAATTAGCCGTTAATTAGCCGTTATGTAGCCGTTGGAGTCTGTGCTCAGTCTATTTAACACGCTAAGCCAGATATGTGTCTTCAGCTTGTCCTGACGATGAACCACACTAGTTGGTTCGAAACGCGTCGACAATGATCCTTGTTATGTGATTTATGCCGAAGCTCTTCTTACAAATATTTATATTAATAAAAGAATATGATTAAATACTATTAATATGTAATTAATTATTATTAAATATCTATTACAACGCATGCTATTAAATTTAATGAACAACAAAAAAATAATATAAATTTAATAGAATAATTTAATTTATAATAATAATTATAATTATACTCCTTCAAACTTATGTCAACTTTATTTATTAATGTGGTTGTGTTAGTATATATAGATTGTAATATTTAAATTTATATCATAATGAAAAATATTTGATCACCAATAATATTTGCATATATTTTAAATTATGAATTGCATTAATCCATAATTGATAAGAATAATCTGCCAACGGGGCTTTGGATTCGCGGTGAATGGTTGCACTATTAAGGCACTCCTTGTGATAGGTCACTGGTTCAAATCCCCCGTGGGTACTTACCTACCAAAAAAAATAAATTGATAAGAATAAGGATGGTAGAAAAAAATGATTAAAGTATTAGATAAATGTTAAAAGCAAATATAATACACATGCCTTTATTGTTATATAAAATAATATTTGTCTTTCTATATAAATTAAAACGAACGACAATTATGTATAGCCCTGTGTTAGGCTAGGAATCACCAAGGTTGATGAATGAAAACATAATGCTTTAGTCATATACATAGACAAATAATTTTTTCGAAGGCTCTAAAATCAGAAATAAAAAGTAAAAGATGACACTTGGGATAATAAGGAATATTTCAACAAATGTATTGCAGTTATTTGCAATAATCACATGACAATCTCCCACCCATCATTTGGAGGGCTTCTGAGACCTTTCTGACCATGTAGCTAGACCGAACGAGATATCAGTTACATGCTCTCTCGAATAGTCTTCTTTTCATAATTGTAGTTAGGCAGGTATCCTTGGTCATTCTATTATGATTATTCTGCTAGTATATTTGTTATTTCTTGTTCATATTTCTTTTCTAGTGTCTAGATAAGGTAAATGTATTATATTCATGATGTGTAATACTAAGTCTGGTGGTTGCTCCTTTAAACATTTGGATTCAAGGATTATTGCACTCTACATTAATCTGCTTAAACGAGACACAAACATTTTATGGGAGGTCCTGTAGTTTTTAAACTGAGATGGCCTCGATGGCGGCATAGGGCCCCTTGGAAGAGATTCAAACAACCCATTCTTCATATCAATATTGTTATTACTTTCCACTTGGCTCCCTGAAATATGAATTTCAATTTAAGTGGCGTGCAAGAAGAACCATCAATGACCATCGTGGCCACCATAATCATGGAAGTCAATATTACCCATTGTGCTGCTATTGTCATTTCCATTTCACTACAAATTAAAGCCATTAAGGAATGGAAAGTCCCCACATCCATAAAGAATATGTGAGGGTTTCTCGGGTTGATAGGGTATTAAGGAAAACTTGTTAAGCATTATGGGAAAATAGCAGCACCTCTAACAACATTTTTGAAGATAGATGCGTTTTCTTAGACTCGAGAAGCAATGAAGGCCTTTGAACATCTTAAAGAGGCAATGTGCCAAACCCCTGTCTTAGCTATGCCAGACTTGATAAAAATATTTATTGTGGAATGTGATACCTCAAGAAATGGAATTGGTGTTGTTTTAATGCAAGAAAGAAGATCCATTGCCTTTGAAGGTCGTCCAATTAAAGGAAATTATTTACACAATGGTGTATTTATGAGAAGGAAATGTTGGTAATACTACTTTCCCTTAAGGAATGATGACATTACCTAATCGGAAGACACTTCAAGGTAAAAACATAGTCTTAAATAATTTTTAGAAAAAATATTATCTTCAGAAGAAAAACAAAAATAGGTCACAAAGATATTGGGTTATGACTCTGAAATCATCTACAAAAAAGGGAAGAAAAATATTGTTGCAGATGCACTCTCAAGAAAGGATGAGGATGTGAAATAATTACTTTCTTCCATCTCTATCATCTAACGATATTGGATTAACTAACCAAGGGATGAATGGAATAATGAGGAAGAAGTGTCGGCACTCATTCAAAAGTTGCAACAAGAGCCCAGTACGTATGATACGTTTAATTGCAAAAATGATTCGTTATGGTACAAAGATATCTTATGCCTCTGTAACAATTCCCAAATTAAACAAAAGTTTCTTCTGGAATTATACACCTCTCCCTTAGGAAGGCACTCAAGATTTTTAAAAACTTACAGTTGGGTTAAGCAAGATTTTCGTTTGGATGGCCTTAAATCTGATATTCAAAAGTTTGTGGCGGAATGTTTGGTTTACGAACAAAATAAAGTTGAGACCACTAAGATGCGGGGTTTGTTAGAAACTTTATCCATTCCAAGTCAACATTGGGAAGAGGTTTCAATGAATTTTATCACAAATTTAGCCAAGTATGAAGGAAAAAGCATCATCATGGTGGAAATTGATAGAATTATTAAGTATGCACACTTTTGTGAATTATCTCATCCATTTAAATCTAGTACAGTTGCTTCTGCATTTATGGAAACAATTCAAAAGCTACATGGAAACCCAAAGATTGTTATAAGCAACAGAGATCCCATTTTCACTGAAAATTTTTGGACCAAATTATTTTCTTGTCTGGGTACTTAGTTAGCTCAGAGCTCATCTTATCAACCTCAATATGATGGGAAAACTAAGATAGTGAACAAATATTTGGAAGGACATGTTCGTTTCTTTGTATCTAATAAAGAGACATAATGGATCAAATGGTTTCCTATGGATGAATGGTGGTATAACACTTCCTTCCATACTATAACAAAAATTACCCCATTTATGGAACATTATGGATCTCATCCACCATCCATCACAACATCTTTAAGATAAAATTCTAAGGTTCAAGTAGTGGAAGATCACATCGACCATCAAAAACAGGTTATCCAACTCTTAAAGGATAACCTCACTTTCACACAGAATATAATGAAACAACAGGTAGATCAGCATCACAGTGAAGGCATTTTTGATGTAGGTGACTCGGCACCTGTACGACTACAACCATAGAAATAAATGTACCTCAAGCGAGCTAAGAAGGATAATAAATTATCACCAAAATATTGTGGTCCATACAAGGTATTGCAAAATATTGGTACTATGGCATACAAATTGGAGCTTCCTACATCTTCCCAAGTGCACCTAGTTTTCCATGTTTCATGCTTAAAGAAGGTTATATGTCACAAGCTCCCAGTTCAAACAATATTACCAAAACTTGATGAGGAATGAAAAATCATATTGGAACCTAAAGCAGTCACAGAAACAAGAACTCGACAGCTACGAAATTGACCAATTTCAGAGTCTCTCATCAAGTGGAAGAACTTGCCCGTTGAAGATTCCACATGGGAGGATGAGAATTTTATACAAAAGCATCCATAACTACTCAAGCATTGATGACAACACATTTTTGAAGGAGAGGGGCATGTTAGGTCCCTATAATACTAGTGATTCCCCCATTACTATTGTCATTGTAGCCCATTATTGTTATTGTTGTGCCCCGGTTGTCCCCATATTGTTATTATTGTGCCTAATAAAAACCCACTATTGTTATTATTGTGCCCTTATATTATTATTGTTATATCATCTCTAATTATATTGTGACCCCTTAGACTCCTATATATAGAAAGGAGCTTTTGTCATTTGAATCATCCAAGAATTGTTCACTTGTGTAATGTAAAGGAGGTTGCCCCCTCGAAGAGACTTATTTTGAAGTCATTTTTCTATCTTTTCTTCTATTTTGTGATCTAGTTGCATAACATTTGGTCATTCTATGAAGATTTCTCCTTCCCATACTAATATAGGTTTCTCGAGGGAGGATATTAACTTGGGACCCAAAGTCAACAATGACTTGTCTTACCATATATCCATTTATTTCCAAGACAACTTGTGGATCATGATCTTCTCGTTGTTTTCCTTATAATAGTTGTCGTACAATTTTACATTTCTCCACACATTAATTGTAGTATTTTATTATGCTTAAAATTTATACCAGATGACCAACCGACTATTCTTCTTTTAAAAGATCCAAAAATTATTCTAAACTAACATCATTTGACTATCTTTGTTTACCAACTTCTTTCCTAAATAATTCAACCACTCTTGTCATTATATCATTTTTCACCTGCATATAAGGATGTTTAGTCATGTTCCTTATTGGTCAAATGATTTGTTTGCTACTAACATCGTTATCTCTACCTGCCCCCAACCTTGTAATAACATGAATGTTTTTTTAATTTAGAATGCCTTGCGTAGGGATAATTTGAAGTAAATCGCGTAGGGACAATTTGAATTAAATTCATAGTTCTTTTATTCAATATGATCATGGGGAAATATTCCAAGGAATGATCCCCATAAGATGCACATATTACAAAACTGCAAGTCGGTCTTATATTTTAAAGGTAAATTAGGGGTTGTGTGACCCTCTTGACAGCAAGCAAAGAAATAAAACCTTCCTCCGCCTTCACCTCTGTCGTTGTCTCCTCCTTTTCAACCACCATATCCTCCTCGACCATTTTCTCCCATGCCATGCATTAGTGATTTTTTATATTGATTCTTTGTTTGTGTATGATACATGGTGTCATAATTCAACTTTTTTTCCATTGTGATGGAATTCTTGAGTTGAATGGGTATTATCTTCTCAAATGGTGACCATTTTGGTTTAGAATTACAAATATTATACTGATAATACTTTGTGGTATGAATCAAGAAAATTTGACATATATCACAGTATATATCAGATTGTACTCATCCAACATCTTGGTCAAAATAATCAGTAAATTTATAATTATCTTTAGTATGTCCTTCAACATGATATTTAGTGCACCATAAATTATTTCTTTCAAATATTAATTCCATCATTGAATTTTGCAATTTCTCAATTTTGTCTTCAAGCTTATTTTTAATCGACGATTTAGTCGACTATCATTTATTGTCAGTTTCAATTTGTTCGGTCAACTTGAGGGCTTCTTCACAAGTTTTAACCTCATGTGTTTTTAATGGGCCATAGATCTTCTCGAGAAGACCAATGAAATCCTAATGAACTAATAAATTTTCATCAATGATATATGGGATTTGACTCAATATATCTTTGAATATTTTATCATATTTGTGCACTATTTTATTGGGACGTTGCTGGATTTCCTTTAATTGTTGTGGTGCCAAGTGCTTTACGTTTTGGGCCTTGAAGACAGTAAGAAAACTAGTTTTGGTTTCAGCTTTTCATTTTGGTTTGCTTTTTAGTAAGATTCATAAACCCATTTAATGCATATTTCCTTAAAGCGCTATGGATTGTGCCATTTTTTTGTCTTCATCGGTGATATCATTCATGGATCAAAACTTCTCGTAGATGAACCAATATTTTTAACGGTCTTCATCTCCCTCGTAGCGGGGTATGTTATTTAATCCCATTTTATCTTTCTCAGGCTTCAGTGTTGTAGATATTTGAAGATTACTTAATTGGTCGGTGCCAACAAGATCGACGACGAGTCATTAGTCAAATGCATGCTACTTTATTGCTTATCAACGATGTCTTCAAAAAATGAATTTTAGTCCAGCACACTCTATCCATATACTCAGTAAACCACCTTACTTCAAGTTGCAAACCTTTGCTCATAGGATTTGTACTTTTGAATTCCAAAACGGATACTAGTTGCAGTAGGGGGTATGATCATGAGATTTCTAAAGTCGAGAATTAATTATTCATCTTCTTTGTTCTCACTATCTATTTGATTCTCATCACTATCTATTTGATTCTCAACAATATTTTTATTTTCTAGTTGAAATATTTATTCATCATCCTTACGACAAAAAACATGTATTTCTGAGTAGATATGTGATGTTTTTCTGAAGGAAATGGTGGGACTTTGTATTAATACAGTCGACATTCGAGGTATTGCAAGACTAGAGGCGTCAACTTCCATCTCGTCTAATTGCCTTATAGGACTTATTTGTAGACCATTATTCACTATCAGAATACGTAGTTCTATGCCTCTCAAGTCATCTCAGGAGTCTAGTGCATTTCCCCTCTCACTCTCCTGAGTTTTCCTTTTCTTCCTCTAATATTCTTCTCTTATCTCCTCATGTCGTTTTTGTCCTTTTTCCCACTCTATTTTTTGAAAGTCAACTATTTTATTGTCAAGTATTCTTCTTTCAGCTACTTCCTTCTTGTTGTTTCTTGGAGGTTGACGTCCTTTCAATCTTTGTTGTTTTTAATTATGTTTTGTAATTCTCTAATTTTACTTATTTTCCTTTTTTTGCTCTCTTTTTATTTCTAACGCATTGTTACCCCCATGTCATCCTAAACTATTATCAGCATGCGAGGGAATAATCAACAACCATGTCTATTTACTTTTTCCTTCATATCTGTACATGCGAGGGAATAATCAACAACCATGTCTATTTACTTTTTCCTTCATATCTGTACACTATGTGTCGAGGAATATTTTCCAGTTAGTTTACCTTTGCTAGTGATTGATGTTTATCAAAGTCTCCAAAGGAAATTTATATTCAATGATATGTTGAACGCCCTTGTCGGGGAGGAAATTATGCAGCAGGGTGGGGATCATACAAAAGCAATTTTCGTGAAGATCATCAATAATATGGCTTTAATATGCTCAATGTATTTTCTTTCTTCTATTGCTCATTCCTTGCAAAAGTCATATAGAATCATGTCAAGCTACTCGTTCAAATTTGTTAGACAACTTTTTAAAATTTTAGTAACAGTCGAGCATTATTTTTAATTTTGGTATTTTCATAAGAAACTTGGTTGAGGAATTTCTTGATTTCCTTTGGAGAATCTTTAATAAAATTTCTGTGCACTTCTCTGCGAAATTTAATCCTAGCATCTACTAATGATAATTTTTTCCCTCTCACATAGTTCTTGCATAGTTATTTAAGTAATTGTTAACTTTTCTCTCCTAACACCATTGTGTATCTTCCAACGTTAACATTTATCCTTGAATATCTTTTATGCCTCTAGTCCAAAACTACTCACAACAAAAACAATGTTGTAATTGAGGGAAAAATACACATGGTTACTACTAATAAGGACATCAACATCCACAGAACAAAGCACATAAGAAAATAGAGAAGAGAAGAGACAATGGAGAACCAATGGAAGCACACATATATTATATATCTGTTAAACCCAATTATAATTAATACATTCATATATTCATACATATTTATAGCATGTGGAGAACATTATAGCAGTTTAACTATCTAATCAAACTTAGCTTAATCTGACTTACTCGTTTACTCAATAAAGTTATCGATCCACTTGCAATATGCTTCTATGACTGGACTGGACTAGTTGACTAAATTGACTAGCTTCTTCAACACAAACTAATAGAATGAGACCTACCTAATATAACCTTAAAACAGAAAGACCTTGAACTCATTTAAAATCAATACTTTATAATAAAAAAATGGTGTTATTTCACCGTAAACAAGAAAGAAATAAGGAATGACATTGAAATGAACGATATTGAATACAAAAAGGGTTGGAAACCATATGTAAGAATTTTTTTCTAATCACTACATGTGCTAAATGATCAAGATCTAAGACACGTTACCACTCAATACCACGGATACAAATATGAATAAACATGGTCAATATATATAATGTTAAAGAGAGGGGTGATCACAATGTAGGGTGATCACAATGTTTTAATGGTGACGTATGAAACAAATTTGAAAAAGATGTGCATTCCCTCTCCTTATCGTAGATGCCAATATACTTTAAAGATAAATAACATAAAGCGAGAATGACAACAATGTATGTCTTTCCTTTAAAAAAATAGTTTTCATCCGTGTGAGTGATAGGGAATAAAAATTATTAGATTAATTATTTAAATTTATGAGAAATTGATATTAAGTTAATGAAACTCATGAACAATGGTCCTACTAAATGACATCCTTCCACACCGGGAATCCAACTGTAATAATTCAAATAGAAATTCCTTTCAAACTCAATAATTAATAAACCCATGTATGGAGTGCCATACAATTCAAATAATTAATTACTAATTTCGGGATAATCTCATAATTTAAATAATTAGTTATTAATCCAAATAATTAGTAAACTCATGACATGGGTCTCGCAATACATGTAAATTTTCGAAGTTAAACCAATTTCCATGGATCTCATTATATGCAGTTAAATCCGTCGAAAGGCAATCGTGAGTGTGATAGTCTAACAAACATGCCGTACTATTTACCAATGAATTTTGGTTAGATTAAACTTAAGGTCTGTGTGGAACTACTATATTCTCATGCTAGAAATCTCAAACTTGTGTGTGGTTAAAGTAAATGAGAATCCTAGGCTGATTTAAGCATGTGTACACTACAATATCAAGTTTTTACACACTTGTAAATTATACAAAGGCCCTCGGCCGATTTAATCATATGTACATCAATTTACATGCATTAAAACATTATACAACAGGCCTAGGACTATTTTAATCATATGTATGTTGAGATTTTCTGTTTGTAGCAAAATAGGAAAAATCTCAGTTGATGACAACAATAGGGATTCAGTTCCTAAATTAGCTCCAGGTTGTTGGGAGGGAGTTAATGTCTCCTATATTTGATGTGAGGGAGTTAATGAGGCTGTTAGATTCTCTATGCTATATAACAGTCAACCATTCCGATGGTTTGCTAAGAGGGTGAGAGTTTTATGAGGTTTTCATTATGTAACCTCCAATTTGATTAATAAATTCCTGATGCCTATGTTTGGTGTAGGCCAGATTGGTTGGGTGAACCATGTTAAAAACTGTCTCTTATGTTCTTGATTGTTATGCTATAATTTTGTTTGTTTTGTTGTGCATGGTATCTGAATTCCAACAATTGGTATCAGAGCATGTTGGAGGTGCTTCCTGGAGGAGCTGACTCGAGGCGCTGCGTGCGTGACTGTTGTGTATATCCACAGTGCGTTTGTTGTGCGTTTTGATTGGAGAAATGAATGCGGCGTTCGGTGTTGGCACTGGCGGACTGTGCTGGTGATTTGCTGTGCCTAAAATACCTGGTGCCTGAAATGCGTGGATTGCTTTGTTAAGTTTATTTAAGTTTGCTTTGCTAACGAGAGGAGGGGCTGCGCTGAGCTGTTGGTGCGTGGAGATGTTGGAGCTGTTGGTGCATGGAGAACAACAATAATACCTTTGTGTATTTAATTTTGTTGTAGTCTGCGACAATGGGACAGGGGTAAGAAGCTCCATCGCATGTCAAGTTATGATAAAATTCGTTTGCACACCTTTTGCAACTCGTTCTACTTGTATTCACAAAAATAATCACTGCACATATCACGGCTTACACAGGCATCCCATGTGTCAACGCATTAGTTGTTATATTTACTCTACCTATCAGATGAATACTCTGATTGCGCAAAAGTTTACACTAGCTGCTATTCAGTGCTAACTTATGGACCTAAAAAAAAAAACTTAATTGTGTGAAGTTGCAAAACGAAAAACATTACAATGTAGTTGTAACGGAGGCATTTTTTTTTAAAACGCAGTGCTAGTTTGCTAAAGAGATCCATGTTTATCCACCGACCCCTATGCAGTGTGATTTGATAAAACCCGCGCGAATATATTCCAGTCTCTCTGCTATAAAAAGCAGTGCCATTTAGATTGTGGGAATGTTTATGTGCTGGGATATTGAAGATTTTTTTTTTAAGGACGTATATTATTTTTTGAGAAGTGCATATGGCAGAAAGTTTCTTTTTTTAATATAAGTGCAAAGGGCATTTTTTGTTTTAAAGGCAAAAGTACAGAGGCATAGGCAGTTTTTTTTTGGTTGTGTAAAAACAAAGGCATAGGAAATTTTTTTATTGCTGGTTGGATATTGGAGATTATTGTGTTTTTTGTTGATACAAATGGCGAAAACTCAAAGTGCCCGGTTTGAAATTGAGAAATTCAATGGCAAGAATAATTTTGAGATCTGGAAGGTGAAGATGCATGATTTACTTGTCCAACATGGTGTGGAAAAGGCGTTGTTGGGCAAGTCCAAACAGCCTTACAACATCACAGATAGTGAGTGGGCCGAGATGGATGAAAGAGCGATTAGTGCTATTCGACTGTGTCTAGCTGATGATGTCCTGTTTAATATTGTGCGGAGACCAACAATGCTTGTTTTTGGACAAAACTGGAGAAAACTGTAACAATACCAAACTTCCTTAACCAATCAGGATTTTCCTGAAGCGACTAGTTGTACGGTTGCAAATGAAGGGAAGTACAGTCGATCGCTGATATTTAAAATGCTTTTATTTACTCTTCTTGTTGCAATTACAAAGTATTAAACGTA
Organism: Pinus taeda; assembly: GCA_000404065.3. Lineage (NCBI taxonomy): Eukaryota > Viridiplantae > Streptophyta > Pinopsida > Pinales > Pinaceae > Pinus > Pinus taeda. The sequence goes on from APFE030349055.1 coordinate 11,480, forward strand.
AAAATACCATTCGAGGATAAAGCATATTACTTCATTGTGACTCGTTTGCCCGAGTCATGGGATCATTTTGTTACTTCTATATCTTAGTTCTCAAGAAACTATGAGTTTGATGATGTAGTTGCATCCTTATTATCGGGAAAAGAAACAAGGGGAATCGCATTCTGAACCTCTTACATTCAGAAGCTATGTGATGGTTAGAGGTCGTTCGAAAGAAAGACGCCCCAGGAAGTCGAGCGACTCACGTTCAAAGTCGAAAGGGAAGAAGAGTAAGCTGAAGTGCTGGTTTTGTGGCAAATCACGGCATTTAAAGAAGGACTGTTGGAAGCGACAGCAGCAAACCTTAAAAGCAGGGTCTTCGACAGAGAAGAAGGAGGCGAATACGACAAATACAGGTTCGACATCTGGTTCGGGTATGAGTGATGAAGTATTATCAGTTAATGTGTCAAATCATGGTCAACATTCGTTGTTAGATTCTAGTGCATCAAACCACATGTGTATCCATAAAGAATGGTTTATGGAATATAAATCAATTAATGATGGAGTTGTGTACATGGGTAATGATGTAACATGTAATATTGTTGGGATTGGAAGCATACAACTACAAATGTTTGATGGAAAAACTAGAATATTAACTGATGTGAGGCATGTACCAGATTTAAGGAAAAACTTGATCTCATTAGGAGCACTTGATTCAAATGGGTATAAAACTGTAATTCAAGGTGGAGTAATGAAAATTTACAAAGGCATCTTACTAATTATGAAAGCTAAGAAAGTAGGAAATCTATTTCAGTTAGAAGGAGGTACAGGGCAAGCTTTTGTGTCTACTGTGTCTGCACATGACAGTAACTCCATTCACTTATGGCATCAAAGATTGGGGCATATGAGTGAGAGAGGGTTGAAAATTTTGGCTGATCGCAAGTTACTTCCAAATCTGAAGTCTGGAAAATTAGATTTCTGTAAGCATTGTCTGTTTGGAAAACAAAGTAAACAAAAGTTTAAAACAGGCAAACATACTAGTAAAGGCATACTTAACTATATCCATTCAGATGTTTGGGGACCAGCCTCTACAACCTCATATGGTGGTTCATCTTATTTTGTATTATTCATTGATGACTTTTCTAGGAAGGTTTGGGTCTACATGTTGAAAAGAAAGTCTGATGTTTTCTCAGTTTTCAAGTCTGATGTTTTCTCAGTTTTCAAGCAGTTTAGAGCATTGGTAGAAAAAAGCACTGGTAGAACAATAAAGTGTTTAAGAACTGACAATGGTGGTGAATTTACTTCCAAGGAGTTTGATAGCTATTGAAAGGATGCAGGGATCGAGAGGCATAAGTCCATAGTTTATACTCCTCAGCAAAATGGAATTGCTGAACGCATGAACAGGACTCTTCTCGAGAGAGGAAGGAGTATGCTGAGTAACGCCGGGTTGCAGAAGTAGTTGTGGACGGAAGCAGTGGCAACATCTTGTTATGTGATAAACCGATCTTCATCGACGACGATAGACTGCAAGATTCCACAAGAGGTATGGAAAGGACACCCTTGTGACTATTCTAAAATCAGAGTGTTTGGTTGTGATGCATATGCTCTAGCGCCTAAACATCAGCGAACTAAGTTAGATCCAAAGTCTAAAAGGTATATCTTTGTTGGGTATGGTGTTGGAACAAAAGGATATAGATTGTGGGATCCTACTACCCGCAAAATCATCATCAACAGAGATGTAAAGTTTAATGAATCCTCTCTTGTACAGTTAGATGTAGATAGTAGATTGAAACAGGATGATGTATCTGACTTTCAGCACATTCAGTTTGATAGCATTTCTAATGATAGTCATGATGACCATAGTTCAGATACTAGTCATGAACAGGTTTCAGAATCAGAACATGAACAGGGTTCAGGTATAGATCATGAACAGGTCTCAGATACTAATCATCAAGAAGTTCCTACAGATGGTAGTCAGCCAATCGAGGAAGCGCCAGAAACATCGAGGTCGACAAGAATCAAACGGCCACCGAGAAGGTATGATGATTACGTCACTTATGTTGCATTTACTGCTAATGACAATGAACCTCTGTGCTATCAGGAACCAATAGAAGGTTCGAAAAGTGACAAGTGGAAAGCAGCCATGAAGGACGAAATGATGGCCTTAAGTAAGAACGGCACATGGGATCTGGTTGAGCTTCCAAAAGGCAGGAAAACTGTGGGGTGTAAATGGGTTTTCAAGCTGAAACGGGGTGT
>APFE030349057.1:3301-42017 GCA_000404065.3 Pinus taeda
CATTTTCAAGGCTTGACATGAAGAGCTGAGGTTTAAGACTTGCAAAAGAGGGATGTATGAGTATTGATGGACTCACAAAAACTGTAGAAAGTCATGGTGACAATTTTTTCTGTAATAGGTAGAACCGATATCACCAAATTTTATATGGAGTGGCTCCCATTAATAGATGCAGAAGTTAATGCAATAATTATGAACTGGGGTCACATTTTATCAGACAATTTAGCAAGGACGATTATGGAATATAGAATGAAGAAAAGTGCTTCTTGAAGGATTTTTCCCCCTTTATTTATGAGTGCTTTTGTTATGGACGCAATTTTCTTTTGTTCTCAATTTCTAAATATGGGATGGAAGTGGACTGTATAGAACCTACTCCCCATCCATATACACCATAAAATTTTGTGGGAATCTCAAATTCCACTCCCATATTTTTAAAATCTATGAGGGTGTTATGTTGCTTGTACATAAAGCAGTTTTTGATAGAACAACCCCTAGGTTTTTGAAAGAGACCGAAGTAGATATATTTCTAGTAGCTATATGGTTTGGGGAAGAGACATTCACCTACATTAGAGTTGTTGGGAACATTGGTTCTTCGCATGTCCTCCCATATTATGTTCCTGACAAGCTATTAGCCAAAGCATTAGTTTACCAGATAGCAGGGGAGGGCGGTTTAGCTGGAGGATTGAAAGAACAGAAGAAAGCATTTGGCCAACCTTCCCATTACAATGCGGTGCTTTCACACTACACAATTATGGACATGCAGTAAAGGAAGCAAAGATTATTATGTCTCTGAAATTGGTTACAGTTCTAGGAAGGAAATATGACCCGAATCTCGTTGCTAAGGATTTTACTACTATCGTTAAAGTCAAATAGTTCACCCTTGAAGAGGATGCCTTTGATGACCTCTTCCAACAAGTAGAAACATTTTCACAATTTCTACATATCGCATCATTACTATTGACCCTGGAAGATATTAATGCTTTAAATTTATACAGGAATGAGAGATTGTTAAAGGTCCCATTGGACCTATTGTAGATTGAACCAATAAGAGAACCAACTCCTAGCATAAGCTTGAAGGGAATTTCCAAAGAAAATTCTAAAGAAGAAACCCAACAAAATTCGACTCATGAGTCAGAGTACTCAGAACGACAATCTCAAAATGGAGGAGGAAACACAAATAAAGAGTCTGAGAAAGACACAGCTGGAAGTACAAAGGAAACACTCGAATAGGCCTTGGCAAAGAAGCAGGAAAAGGTTGTTTCTACTTCAACTCCATTAGATAAAGCTCTAATCATTGACCTGCAACAAGAATGGGAACAATTCAATAAGAAGCTCCATACATACAAAAATCTCGAGCAAACACCTCAACTGTAAACCCCCAAGCAAACCCAGCATAAAAAAAAATCCATAAACAATAGGGGTAGGATCTACAGGTACTTAGGATATTGAGATTATTCCTGCTATTCCTACTTCCAAAATTGTCCTAAGAATTGAGGAGATACCTCCATTACATATATTCTACATTCCTACTCATAAGGTTGTAGTTAAAAGACAAAAGAAGGAAAGGAAACTAGACACCACTGGGTTGTAGTTAAAAGACAAAAGAAGGAAAGGAAACTAGACACCACTGCTGCTATGACTCTAGCAAATGAATCAATGGATGTTGTGTGGAAGGACATGCCTTTTGACCCATTAGAGAATCTCACAAAGTTGTCGCAGTTTGCAGGAGCCTATGCCACATCAACCATAAAAAAGGAAACAAAAGTCTAAATGCTGCTAAAGGAAAAGGACCATAAAATTATGTTGCTCGAACAACAATTAGCACAAGAAAACACTAATCAACAGGCAGAGAAACAAGTAGCCCAGCTTCAAAGATAATTCAAGTAGATGAGAGTGAAGCACTATGCAAGCTTATCAGAAAAGGATTTGCAAATTCATCAAATGCAAGCCATGGTGGATAAATTCAAAGACAACCCACAAATTGACGAATTCATCAAAGAAGCAGTCAGCCTCAATTCCCTATTAATGCAGCAAGAAGAAATATTATGCCAGAAAATCTCGCAAATAAATCCTTATTGCGAGACTAGTGATAAATTGACAAACCAAATAATTGATATGAGGTTTGAGTATGAAGAAATTCACAAAAAGGTTTCTAAATTTATCACCTGGAAAGAATCGAAGGATGGAAGGAATCGAAGGCTGACCTACCAAAAGTGGAAGAGTCCCACAAAGATATTTTGTTTACAGATTGGGATTCTCTGTTGAAACAGGCATAAACGATGAAAATGATAGCAGCATGAGCAACAAGCAACATAATAGAATTCATAAATGAAAATATCCATGGCTCCAACCTTGTCAAAGAATATGTGACAAGATTCCTACCAAATGACAAACAACTAGAGCAGTAGTGGAAATAGATTGTGCAAGAAAACAAAGAGGCAATTAAACAGTTAATCGGGCTGAATTGGGAGACATACTGGCAATTTCTAGTAAAACCACATAGCTAGTGGATGACTCTAATATGTTTAACAACCTCTACACCAAATATGGTGTCAGCATTGACAAATGCCATATTTGCTAGGCAGTTAAAATATACAATCAACCAGCCACCTCAACTCAAGCCAATGATCGATATTTGCAACCTTAGAGATCAAGTTAGCATATTAACTTAGTTCAAGTTCAAAGGAGCTAGTCATTAGTTTATTTTATTTTTAGTTTTATTTTTTCCCGTTCTGAGGAAGGTTGTTAGAAACCTCCTCAGCTATTTTTGTAATAATCTATTTTGAGGCAAGTATTTTAGTATTTAAACCCCTATCATGCATCTAGAGAGGGGTCCAGAAATTTTAACAAAACCACTTTTGAAGACATTACACTTCTGTACTTTTGAGGAGGTTTGATAAAATGAATGGAATGAGATCTATTTTTCTTTGAATATCTAGCATGTTCCACTGAAATGCAATTATGTACTCTTAGAATGTGTTGGATTGAATGAAATTGGGTCAATATTGCTGAAGCACATGAGCAGGACTTATCATATATGTTACTTTTATTGTATGATTATGTTTTATTTATGTATTGAGCAATACTCCTCTCGATTGTTTTATGTATGAAAGTCAGGATTATAGTTTTGCATTATTGCACTTCTATATGATATTAGCTCTGATTCCATTTTGAATACATGAATGATTTTTATATGTGATATATTTCTCTCAATTGTTTTGTCTAACTATTTATCCAAAACAATTATCGTTAAACATTTTCATTTTTTTTGTAAGTTGAATGATCTTTATTACCATTTTTTGTAAGACATCATTGTAAATCGCATATCTTATTTTATTCCCGGGTATATTTATAGTTAGATAATGTTACATTAAATATATGCATGTGTTTAATACTTAGATTAGATTAAAATTAGTTGAATCTTTTCTCGTTACATATTATATCATCCCATCAACATTATGAAAGCAATTCTCTTTGGTAAATTGGTCCCATTATCCCTAGTCGGAGCCACTATACCAAATGGACAAGGAGTTTCTTTCAAGGTCCAACCGGGTGGTTATCCCCCATGTTGTTGCAGTGAATTTCAACGTTTCCGCACCTTCTTACATCAAAATTCCACCAAGTCCCTCTTTGTAGGGATTTGTGAAAACTACAAAGTCCTTGCTTGGGTCTACTATTCTTAACACTGGTGCATGGGCAAGCAAATACTTCAGCTGTTAAAAACTTGCAGCTCATTCAACTGCCCATTCGAATTTCTTCCCCTTCTACAATGTTTTGATTCGATAACCAATCTTGGAAAATCCTTTGTTAAGTGTTTTGTATAGTGTACCAAACGCATGAATGAACTAACCTCAACTATATTAATTTTTGTCGGCTATTCCATAATGGTTTTATTTTTCTCTAGGTCAACTGTTATTCCCTCCTTTGAGGACACATGTCCTAAATATTGAATTTGGGACTGAAAGAATTTTCATCTGCTTAGTTTTTCATAGGGATTATAATATGTTAGTAGTTGTATCACAACTACCAAGTGTTACTCATGCTCCTATTTGTCTTTTGAATAAACCAAAATATCATAAAAAAATATTGATAGAAATTTTTCCAATATTAGACTCAATACATCATTGATCAGGAACATCAAGGTTGTTGGTGCATTAATAACTACAAAGGGCACAACCACAAATTCATAATGGCCAAACCTTATCTATAAAGTAGTTTATGTATGTCTTCATCCTTGAAACATGCCTGGTAATAACCAGGCTTTAATCAATCTTTGAGAAAATTGTTGTTCCCCACAATTGATCCAATAGATCATCAATTCATGGCAAAGGGTATCTCTTCTTGATGGAAACCTTATTAAGATTCCTATAATCTATGCACAACCTGAGTGTTCCATCCCTCTTATTCAAAAACAAAACTGGTTATACACTCAGCCAAATATAACCCTTGTCTAGAATTTCCTTGAGTTGTAGCTTCAGCTCCATGAGCTTTGGAGTACTCATTCGATACAAACCTTTAGATGTTGTTGTTATTCCTGATAAAAGATCAATCAAGAAATATAGATCTCTATGTGGAGGTAATTTAGGGATCTCCTTTGGAAATACGTCATCATATTGCTTTCAAATTGGTTTCTCTAATAAGTTACTGCCACCATTATTCTCAGAATTGTTGATCACATGAACAACAAATAACTCACATCCTTTCCAGTAACTCCTCTTGACCTGCACCAATTTCACTAAGTGAATTGATGTGGGTTTTCTTTTTCCTTAAAAAATTATTCTTTCATCCTTGTCATTAAGGCATTCGATTGATTTCTCAAAACAATCGATCTTGGTTTTATGTTGGGCCAACCAATCCATTCCACGAAATGCATCATATTCCCCTAATGACAATATACTAAAATTGAATATTGTGCTCATCCATTTCAACATTAAGGGGAATAATGTAATGATATGTTCCACTCTTCTTTTTCTTCCTGTGGCTAGTTGAACCAACCATGATTCCTTGTGTACCTCTTTAACCATATTGCACTTTTCCATAATTGTCGGACTAATATAACTGAAATTTGAACCTGGATCAATTAAATAAAAAAAAAATTGGTCAGAGATCATACCATCCATCTCAATAATGGATGCATGATGATCGAATTTTCTGTTATCCATGAAAACATAGATTATGGGCATGTTATGAGTCACATCCCAAACTATCTTGGCCTCCCTCAACATAGATTCTGGGCATGTTATGAGCCACATCCCAAACTATATCAGCACCCTGAACATTGTACAACCTCGAGCCGTTTTTCTTACAATGTGGAAAATCCCTCTTCATTTGCTTCTCCCCATAAATATTGCACCTAATGCATCCTCTCCCATATGATTTGGCCTCTTCTCCTACAATCTGAATAGGTAGAACGTTATTAGTAGGGCTAAAATTCTACTAAGTTTGACCTCTATTTGTGGTGGTGAAAATTCTTGTAATTTCCTCTAACAGTTGCCCCACAATTCCATGCACCTTTCATTTGAATTGGAGATTTACTTTTTCTTACCAATTGGTCCTAAACTCTGGCCCACACCTAAATTTCTCATAATAGTGCTTTAGTTTCATGATTTCATCCTCCAAAATTAGTGGTTAATCATATTCAATTTGGCCTTTAAATGACTATGGAAGTCCATTGATATACCTTCGAATTTTTTCCTTTTCATCCTTGAGGTGGGGTACATACCGCAACAACTCTAGGAATTTTAGGTTGTATTCCATGTTTGACATTTGTCCCATCTTGATTTCATAGAACTCCTTGTATTTGCTAACAGATTATCTTTCTAATAGGTATTTTATATTGAAGTATCTCTAAAACTTCTTCTAGGACAACTCTTCCTCCCTTATATCCTTCACATTCCTCATATATTTCAACAAAATGTTGGCCTTGATCTTTAAGCTAAAGGTAGCAACCTTTTCCTTCATGTTCTCAGAGTAGTTGTGGACTCTAAAAAACCTCTTCATCCCAAGTAGTCATTCTTCCACATATTCTACCTTGTTTACCTCACCATAAAATGTAGGAGGATTACCTTTCTTAAAATCCTCTAGTAAATGCTCATTTTCCCTCCTTCGGGCTATGATGATAATGTCTCCTGGTAGTATCATCATATTTCTACTCATAAGTGCTTGTCCTTCTTTGTAGGCTACTCAATGGGGTAGTTTCTATTACTGTGTCTTCACTTTCTAGTTGATGCCTCTTCCTGTATCTACTTCCATTTCCTCCATCAAGCCTTTCTTCTTGTTTTATTTTTTCTAATGAGATTTAATTGATCTTATGGCTAGCTCCCAACTCATTTTTCCTGCTATTACAACCTTGGTAAATTCCCTCATGTAGTAATTATTACTTTTATTTTTTCAAGTTAAAAATACCTGAGAAAATGGGACATGGATTTCAGAGTTTGAAGAAGGAGAATTGCTTGAGAAAACGAGTTGATATAAGTTCCAAATGGTTTTTATTTAAATGAACCTATTTCAAATTACTTTAGCCAAAAAATGAGTGGTTGCGAACCATACATAACCCTCTGAAAAGATATGTAACAGAGAGTATGGGAATTAAATGGAAGTTTGGTTGCATCGATAGACTAACAAGGGAAACAAAGAGGTTATGTGCACATAACTAGAAATAATGGTAATATCCTATAGAAAGATAAATTTATCAAAAATAGAATTACCTCTATGCACATTAGAGGAGGAAATCGCCTGTGCACATGATGGAAGATGACACCATCTCTCCACACCAAGAAGGGAAAAACATTGAAATTGATAGGACAAGGAGGTAATTATTTAAGATATTGATCATGGGAGTAGGGGGGCAGGGGGGGGGGGGGGTTCAATGTTGTGTTACTCAATTTTGTTTTTTTTTTATCTGTTCTTCCTAGACTTGGAACAAAGTTCATTATGATAGAGAGAGTACCCTTTGTAGTAGTGCAATTGTTGAACCCACTATGTGTGGCTTGCTAGCTGGGATAATAGAAGTTACATAGTAAGTGGCTTTCCATGAGGCTAATGAACCCATTGTGTATGGATTACTCAAGGGCTGTTGAACCCATTGGGTAGTTTGCAAAGCGATGAAACTACTGGCCATGAGTTAGAGAAAATCGGGTACTTGAGGGGTTATTGAACCACCAAACATGGCCCTAGGTTGGTAACATCGGTACTTTCTCTCTTTGTGGAACTACATGGATGGGTGATCTCCACTCTCCCATGGTATATTATGTGTTATTCAACCTTCCTATGAACTAAAAATAACTCTTCGCCTATTATTGAACTCTAGTGGGTGAAGGTGGTGTGGCCTTGGTTCACCCTATTGCATCCAAAAAACATTTATTTCTTTCTCTCGAAGCATTCCTTCTCAAGATATGGAATCTAGCTTGAGAGTGACAACTACAAGAAAGGCTTGACTACACCTTCTCTAAGGTTGGGTGGTGTGTTAGATTCTAATTTCACTCTTATGTTTTGTACTCGTGCTTGTTATTGCATGGAAATAATGTTATGCTAATACTTGGGACTGTTGTTCTTGCATAAATTAGGAATGTAAAAAATTGTGAAAATATCTTGTGAAATGGATCACTGCTAGTCAATGTGTCAATCTTGAAATAACATAATCCTGCTTGAGAATGAAGAGAATGAAAAATATCTATAAATGGGTAATTTATTTGTATTGACCTTTTGATATATTTTGTCTTTATGTTATGGGTTTGAACATGTTGATAACAAGGAGAGAATAATTCCTGTGAACAAATGGCCTTGAATTTTTCTTTCATAAATGGCTATTCTTATAATTGTCTAGAGTTTGTGGATGGGTTTGTACAACCAATGTGTGAAGAGGTACATAGCCTCTGTGAATTAATTAATTGAATGAAAAATAAATAATGATACCAATGGGTCCTGATTTCTAGGTCATTGTCTTGGTGGATGGGATTCATATATATCTGTTCAAAATGCAACAAGAAAAGCCTAATTTAATTTTCCTTGAATTAAATTAGGAATAATATTGTAATTCCACATCAAAAGACAACTTCTACGAGTTAACTAAGTTAATTTGACTTAGTTGCCTCAATTAATTCAAGTTGAGGGTCTAACTAGAGTCATGTAGAGTGTCTCCTACATTATAGGAGCCCTGGTTGAGTTTATTTTGAGTTGTAATTAATTAATTCAATTTAACTGAGTTAAAGTCAATTACACTAGTTCCAACTGATGGAGGAACTACTAGGAGGTCAGATAGTTGGGTGTTGCTTCATGTGTTCAACCAGTTAACTGATGATTCACTCATAAATAACTCATGCATGTCAGATCTAAGAGTTACCTAGTTGAGATTCGAGTTCAAACAATGTACTATCAATTGTATAATCATATGACTTGTACAAGTGGTGCATGCAGTCAGAGGAAGGCCTATGAGGATTGCACAATTCCAATTAAGGAATTTCCCTGATTAATAGGTGATAATTCCCAAGGAAACATCCCAAGGAAATAGGGACTTGGGAAAATGAGAAATTGGTTAATTATTGGCCTGGGTTTGTTTAGGAAGATGTGATATAGAAAGAGATAGTGCAGAGGTTTCTTGGGCTTGAGAAAAGCATTGTAATCTTTTCATATTTCCTGAATAATGAAATATACAGATAGCAAGGTTTTTTAGCTATGGATTTCCCTAGGAAATCATTATGTAATATGTTGATTGAATTCTTTCTCTTGTATGCTTCATGATTTTGTGATCATTTAATTGTTTCCACTGATAAGTAGAGTATATTCAAGGCTATTGTTTTAGTAAATTACAATTAGCAACTTGAATCTACAAGGAATTTCTACATGGTATCAGAGAAGAAATCACTCTAGGATAAGAGAATACAATTTTGTCTTTTGTAGGTGAAAATCGAATCTTCAATATCATTCCTCAGATTCAGTAGGATTTTGTTCTACAGATTGAGACTCGAATATGCCCATGAGGGTAGTTAAAACTATATTGCTTGGAAGGGCAAGATGGAGGCAGTGTTGGAAGACAACAAGCTCAAGGAATTCATTGACAAAGATATTCCTAAGCCTCTAGCAATTGATGCTCAAGATTTGGTGAAGTGGAGAAAATGTGTTGCAAAGCCGAGAAGGATTATCCTAGAAGGAGTTTGAGGTCATATTGTCTCAAACTTCCATGGTAAGGAGACTCTATATCCAATATCGAAGGCCTTGACATACCTGTTTCAAAACAACAATGGCCACATGAAGCTGACACTGAAGGATAAGCTTAGAAAAATCTAGATGGAGAAGGGAAACACAATACCAAAGGACTTGACCAATTACAACCTGTTAGGTTCCTATACCAATAGGAGTCATAATTTTGAATGACCAATGTTGAGCCTTGTAATATTGTACATACCTTTTCTTTCTACAAATGTTTTCCATATTAAAAATTATAAAAATGTAAAGAGGGTATGTCCTAAAATAATAATCAAATGACAAAAAAGAATGAAAATAGGTCAAAAAAATGAAATATATGAACCCCAAAAGACAAAAAGAGACCAGGAAAGTGTGCAAGTCAAAATTCCACTACTATTTACTTTTTATGCATAATAAATGATTGTGTGCAGCTTGTTACTTATGCCACAATCCATGATAGTCAAAATGTTTAAACTTGGCTATTTCATGCTCTGAATTTTATGTTTCATAGGTAGTGAATAAATCTGACCAAGCAGTGTAATCTTGGCAGATCATTAGATAGGTAGATTGAATAAGAGGAGCTCATTAGTTTAATATGAGCCCTTAGAGGATATAAGGTTAGAATTAGATAATTTATTTTGTAAATAAAATAAAACTATTGATAAGGGTTTGCTAGCCTAAATGCACCCAAATAAAGTGAAGAAAAAATGTAGGATGAGTAAGTTGGTAAGTAGTAGAAAGGTTGCAGAAATGTCATGTAATTGATACAAAATGTACTTATGTCATTGTTCCAAATGCATCATTTAAATATGCATAAGTGGTAAACAAAACAAAAACAATGGTTCACAGTTTGGTTTACTTTACATCCCCCCATTCAGTTTAACCCCCATGACACTCACTAACTTCCTTTCCATAATAAAAATATTAATACCTTTAGTTTTTAAGTCAAAAGGCTCAGAGCATTTCTCTGACTTCTGGTGGGACTGGACCCTCGGCCTGATGACTTAACAGGGAAAGGTGTTAAATTCCCTTATAATTCATTCATTCCCCTCGCAAAACCCATTTTCCTAGGGTTAAGTTCTTTCCCCTAGGAAAACCCCTTTATAAATATGTTTTATGTACAAAAACCCACACAATACATTTATCCTAAAGCACTAGGTATATGGAAAACACACAAAATTTCATGTACCTAAGCACAATACCCCCAAGTCCACATTTTTTCTGAAATTGTGCATATGTGCTATGCTTGCTACATCCCAAGTCATAGAGCTGTCATGTCTCATGACCAGAAGGTCCTTTTCACCATCACTGCTGAGTTTATAAATGAAATGTTGCAGCTCCAACCAAGACAAAGCATAACCCCACTTTCAATTGGCGACTTGTTGGACTTGTATCCCAAACTTAGCTCTATAAAGTTGGTCCAACTGTTCCAAACCTTCATCAGAGAAGAGAAACACATCCCTAACGACTCCCCTCCATATGTATCAGTCATTTTCTCTCCATGGAGCTAGAATATTGTGGCCATGATATATTCTATTTTGGGTTACTCCACCAGTGAGTACATTGATGAAATAATCCTTACCTTCATGTCTATATACACTCCAAGGCAACCTCCTGTTGTCATTTATGACTATGCCCAATATATAGCCGATAGGATGCATGAGCAATTCCTTAGAATGAACAATGAAAGGGTTTTTAAGTACTCCAATACTAGTCTCCATACTCTTACTCTAATTTCATTTATTTATTTGTACATTCCGTCATGCCAATGTTGACTAGAAACCCTCCTCCTAGAATCAGTCCAGAAATAAAAACAGTCCTTCAATTGTCTAAGCAAACCAAAGTTGGTGACTGGTACCTTTACCAGAATCATACAGAAATTATGATTTATGGTTGCATGCTAGCACGATAAAAGCTACCAAGATACCTCCCAATGAGTTCATTTGCATTAGAATACTATAGGAAAATTATCAATGCAGATGAAGTAAACTTTGTCAATGCCAAGAAGAAGGCCAATTTCAAAATAAAAGACCAACTAGGCCCCTTCATATGCAACTCTAGAGAGGTTGGCCAAGAGGCAGACTTGATATTATAGAATATGAAGTTCCAAAGAAGTTTTATCTGGAGGTATGATCCTTTGGAATTCATCACAAAGAAGAGATAAAAGGTCAAGCTAGGACCTTTCATTCAGCATCCCATACCTGAGATAGAAGCTTATGCAAATCAGACAGAATGGGTGGAGGGTACCCTAGTAGACCAGGACAACACTAGAGTAGATGTAGAGAATGGTCTAATTGATTTAAGCCAAATTTTTCAAAGTATACTAAGGCTAATGAAATCTACAGGAGAATGATGAATTTGAAATTACCAGATGCAGAATGGTGGGAGAAAATGATAATTTGCTATGATAAATTTACAGCATAAATTTACTGTACAGTAAAAATGAAGGCAACCAGGTAAAACAGGTGAAAATAGGGTAGCAGGGTCAAAGAGTATCAGAGTTAAAGAGTATCAGTTGAAAGATGAAAGTAAAGAAGACTCTAGCGTGAAACTCCACAACTACAAGCTAGATTAAAAGGTTACACTTCAACAATAAAGGCCACCACAACCTTAATAAAAGGGACAGCGTGAAGCAGTTCATTAGCTATCTCTATCTTCTTGCAAGAAGATATTTTGTATTTCCTACAGTAAATCTCAAGTTGTTTTGAGATATTTTGTAATAAGTTTTTGTATAAATACTTCACAATTTGAAGAATGTAGTGTGGATTCTTAGAAATTTCTATAGTTTTCTTGATCAAAGATTTTAAGTTATTGTATCATTGTTGGACCAACAAGCTAGATTATTGAATAAAACAAAGACATTTCATTGGATTCATGTGTAGTGTGAAATACATACAAGTATCTTCTTTTGTGTTGTCATTTTCCTTTAAAAGTTTTTCCATAATCTTAAATGTATCTGAAATCTAAATGCTTTAATATGGAATGACATCTCATAACATGCTTCACTACACTCTGTTTTGACTATTAGGCATTTTGTATTTTTTCTGCTAAAACTATCTAAGTTAAGGAATTCTTGATTGCTCCTAAGTTCAGGTAGTTTCCCTCTGGTCTATAGTAAAGGATTCTTAACTGCGCTTTGCTCGTGATCATCCTCTATTCCTCCTTTTAATTCCAGTTTGAGGATTCTTACGTGCTCTCTCACCTTGGTTAAGATCATTTCACCCATTCTACCTAAAAACCTATGTTTCACTCTGCTAGCTTGCCCATTGAACACTCCCTTTAATGATTTAATCCCAGTTCTATTGCCCTTCTTTGACTCCATAGCGCAATAGCTAGAGAAATCATTCTATCCATCTTTGTAAGGATTCCACCATCCAACTTCCAATACAAATCCAAACCCTCCTGAACTTTAAGAACTAGCCTAAAATCTCAGTAAAGAAAGCTAAATTATATAGAAAGAGCCCTCTCTGATTCATAGCTTGGCTAGAGCCTATACTTAAAAGATTGGTTTGTAGTTACCTCGGTCTTTCCTTTCTTCTGATAACTTCTAGGGAAAAATTATGAGTGATAACATAGTGGCGAGCATACTGGGGATAACCCTCAGTCCTAATAAATCCTTAAGAAAATTTTAATTCTATATTTTGAGCCTCTTAAAGTTATTTATTAGAAGCTATTTCTCACAAAAACAAAACAATTATTTTTTTTTTGAAATTCTGGCTTCAAGGAAAACTCATTATACTAGGTTTAACCTAGATCCAAACCCTCGCCCAGTATTTAATAATCCCAACCCGATTTCACGAAAATCCAAAATAGAAGAAATTTCAACTAGTCACGCACCCTTAGTTAAAGCTAATTCATGCCTTGATGAATGGTTGTTTCTAGAAGATCTTCCCTTTGATGAGAAATTTTATTTTTCATTATATATGTCAAAGTTTGAAAGTGAAGTTTTGGATACTGTACTAGATCATGAGTTTATTACAAACCTTGAAGTCCAAAAAGCCAACAAATCAATTGATGAGTACATTCTGAATTCACCACAACCATCCCTTAGTACTGCCAAGATCCCCAAGCTTTTTGAACAATTGTCCACTACTCTTAGTTCACCATTATTCCCTTCAACTTCTAAATTCCATTCCCCACCACCATTCATACCTTCACTCCCTTACCAACCTAGTACAACTCATTTACCACTCACCAGTTCCTAGTTCATCCTCCACTATTGCATCATCTTCCAGTGCCTCAACCCCACATGTTAGCCCTTCTGAGCTTATAGCCATGAAAAATAGGTATGCTCCCCTTGTCTTACCTAACCCACTTTATGACATGCCAGCAGACTACCAAAGTAAAATCTTCCAATTTGATGGCATAGGACATTACACCACACAACACCATGTTAATAAGATGACAAACTACTTTGAACTTCATGAAATTGATATTTTGGATTTCCAAATGAGATTATTTTCTCAGACTTTAGCTGGTGATGTTAGGAAATGGTTTATATCATTGCCTGATAATAGTATTGATAATTTAGAAGTATTTTAGCAGCAATTTTTGAATAGATGGAAGACAAAGAATCCTCTACAGATCCTTTCAGAATATGAAAATATTAGGAGAGGACCCAATGAGACTATTCAAGATTACTGCACCAGATTTAACAATATACAATACAATTCCAGTTAATCTTAGACCCCCACCTGACTTAGCTTTAATAAAGTTCCCTGATGGTGTTTTGGAGAATTTAACATCTACGGATAAACACTAATTCATTAGACAAGTAGTTGTGCCTAGAATAACAGTTTAAAGCGTTCTAGACTTCCCCTATAAGCAATAGATAAGAAGAGAGGATAGAAGGCCTACCTGTAGTTCTGCTTTCCTCCCGTCTCCCTTGTATCAATTTAGTCGCTCCTTCCCAAACTTAATCCGATTGAAAAGTACCCTATAAACACAATAGAAGATGAAAACCAATCAAATCATACGATCCATTGAATATAAATGAAAGGAATCATAAGCAATTCATACATATAAGCATTATGAAAGAACACATCATATGGAAAAAGGTTCAAACACTTTATTTGATAGAAGAATGAATTACAACCATTAGTGTCTGATTCAAATTCATTCCTCTAGCTTGGATCCCATCCATATCACATCAAAAGCAAGACAACTTGTGGCATCACATCATTTGCTCCAAAGTCAAGTCTCATAGTAGCATTATCTCCTTACAATTCAACATAATCTAGCCAGCCAGCCCCTGATCACATAGATGAGTGGTCAATTTATAGGAAGATGAAGGAGGTTTTGTCATTAATGGTGACATTGAATGGCCTTCCATACTTAGAATTAGTTCCATGGAGGAAGGGATGAGAGGATAGGATGCTCCTTAACTCATTCCTCATCCATTTTCAAGCTCATAGGAGTTGATAAGACAGGGAAACTTCTAGATGACTCCAAAAGATAAGAATATTCCCCAAACCCTATGTGAATTTCTCTCATTCTTGCCCAGTTCAAGTGAAAGGAAGCCTAAGTACTCTGCAGAGCACCCTAACAGTGGACTTAACTACTATGCAGCGCACCTTCATAAGGTTTTACCTACATTGGTCCCTCTAGAGGCAATTTCTGGATGTTTTCAAGTCATGAAACTGTCTAGGAAGGAGGAATTCAAAGGCTTGACTTGTTTAGGGAATTAAACAACTAAATTTAGGGTCTGATGAGCCCTAAAACACTGATCTGAATGTTGGGATTTGATGTGCCCAAATGGTTCTGTAACAGTTGCCCCCTAAAGCATGAAGCCGAAAAAAATGCCAATGTCGAATGAAATGCTTTGCAATGTGATGAGGAGGTATCGAAGTGGAAGGTGACATGCATCAATTACAATACATATATCATGATATTTGATTTTACATGAATTGTTGAGGGAAGGCATACCCATGCTCAACTTATAAACTTTCATTACATGTACATAAACAGTCGTCTACAGATATAAACCCTTGATCGGAATGACTATCAATGTAAAGCCATTGTACATATGATTTAGTACTCCTGATATCATGGCCCGGATGGATGCAACTAGATCCAAGGTCTTCAATCTCATTCAACCACTCGCTCAAGTACGAGTCTAACCATGTGAATATGTGATCTGAAGTTGAACATGGGAAGACACCATCTAATTACCAGCCGCTGATGTAAGTTGTTAACAGATGCGAGAGAAATCACCAATAATGATAATGATCCTCAAGGTAATATAGTACATTCTACATGTTGTGAATGGATGATTTGATGTCAAACACCATACCAAGTATTTTTTTCAAAAGCCATTGATGTATGCCTATCGCCAAAAGCGAGAAACCTGCCATTGATGCATGCAAGCCTCAAGGTAGTAAATGGGTGTTTCTGAGTCAACTTCTTAGATAATGAGTTGATGTCGATAAGAAGAAACTCGTTGCAAGAGGGCCTTGATGTATCCCACATCAATGACACGAAATGAGTTAGTGATTTTAGAGATGGAATTTGACTGACGACACAAGGTTCAGGAATGGCGGTCATGAAAATGAAGGTTTATGGTATTGTAAAATATGGATTTTTACCAAATGACTTCTCTTGAACATGTCAGTGACACTAAAGTGAATTGGTAGCATTGACCCAAAACAAATTGATAACCATCAAGCTAATAACCCAACCCAAATAGTCACAGTGATGGAGTGAAAGTGTCATGTTCAAGAGCAACCTGCTACCATAAAGTGGTTTCCCCTTTTTCCATTTTCCCCAGTCATTGTTGACCACTACCTCTTTATTTTTATCAAGCTTGAGGAGGATAACGTATGCTTGTTGTATAATTTCACCCTTCGGGCGAATCCATCACTATTTGATGTTTTAACAAGTCTAGTGAAGGTGAAACTCGGTCTTGTCTAGATGGACAAGTTTGTCGCTATTTGATGTTTTTAACGAGTTTAACAACAAAGATAACTTGGTCCTTTTCATGTTTAGAGAGTTTGAAAAGGTACAAAAAGAAAACTCCACAAGTTATTTTTTGTAAATTAATCTCTCAAGTCTGAAAAAATGTAAAAGAATACAAGAGAGATATCGTTTCCAATCTGTTAACAAACTGGAAAGGACAAGCGCTCGATAATATTTTCATATTTAGAGAGTCTAAAAAGAGCTTAAAGAGGACTCCATTTTGAGGAACAAGTGGTGTCTAGGGTAGAAACTGGTTTCGATGATGTTGGAACTTCTCAAAACATGTTGATTTATGTGAAGAGGCTGGCTAATAAGACCACTCATTGTAATTGTTCCTCAAAAAAGGTAAACAAACCAAGTGAAAGCGTATGATCAGCCAAAGAGATGGTGGTGATGGAATGAAACAACCAAGGCTCATCTGATAGAAAAGGCTAATAGAATGGCAATCACAAGGGTTAAAATGGAAATGGGTTCATTTTTACACAAGCTTGAACCATAGGGAACTATGCTTGGATTCGGTTTCATGTTTACACAAGCTTGAAATGAAAAACTATGCTTGGGTTCAGTTTAATTTTTACACAAGATTAAAATGAAAAAATAAGCTTGGATTCAGTTTCATTTTCACACAAGCTTGAAACAAAGAACTATGCTTGAGATTAGTTTACATGTCCCCAGAATGATAAAAGGGAGAGTCTCTTGTAACCAGATGGAAGTCGTTACAATGAAGCAAGACAACTATCCAACACCTTTTTGGCTTCATCCAGATAGGGACAAAGGTGAATGGGGTGATTCCCTTCACATAACCTACAGGGAAACTTAACTTTACCACTAGGTGCATGCCCCCGAAGCTTCATTATATTCACCTAAGTAGACTACTTATGGCTATCAGGTGGATGGAATGAAGGTTCATATACGAGATCAAGTGAAAGACTCGACTGGGATTTTACGAGATCCTCATATCCTCGATTTGATTTTTTAACGAGGTTGACACAAGAAAAGGAACTATCCTCATGGTTTCATTTTTTAATGAGTTCATGAAGGAGAGATCTGATTCCAATGCCCCCAGTACATGATGTACAACATCACTGAAATGATCGTCAGTTGATGTAGGTATGTAACGGGTTTCCAAATAATTAACCCATGGCGGGGATGATACCATTGGTACAAAAGTACCATTTAGGGAAGATGGTTGACTAGGAGCTATATTTGGACCAGGAAATGAAATATGGTCAATGGTGACAATTCCGCCTTCATGTGGGAAACAAATCACTCGAAAGAGTGTTGAAACAATAGCTCCCATGTCATAAACATAGTCACACCCTAGAAGTAAATTGTAATCTAAAGGTCCTGGGACTACCATCACATTCAGATAAACAATTTTTCCTCCCAAAGTTATAGGCAACTGAGGAAGGATCCCTAACGGTTGACTGGTTCCTTTGTTAAAAGCCAATAGATTTTGGGTAACAAGCACAAGCAGCGGCGAACCGAGTGCTTGCCAAGCAGTTGAGGAAAGGATACTCGCAGATGCACCTTCATATTTAATAGTGCTAGATACAATCATATTACAAACTTATACTATGATCTAGAAAGACACATAAGAAGGAAGACGAAAATCTCCCAATTGATTCCAATCAAAGGAAACAACTAGACTACTTGGAGTGGGTACTGTAGAAACGAGAGAATTAACCCCTTGAGTTACGAGAGCGGGAGGATTTTCCTCCTGTCTTGATTGAATAGGAGGACTGCCCCCAAGCTCATTAGAATATGAAGAAACAAAAAGAACTTGAGTGGTATCATATTCACTCTCTTCATGAAAGGTACGATTAGCTGAAGGTGAAATCAGGTCAATTTTTACCTCGACCTATTGATTTGGGTTGGGAATAGACTCGTAGGATTCAATTTCAGAGAGAGTGGATTTGACCGACGATTGATTTTGGTTAGTCAATTCATCAGTTAGAGAAGGATTAAGGGATAGTCTCCTGTAACCAAATGGAAGTCGTTGCAGAGAAGAAGGACGGTTATCCAACACTTTTTGGCTTCGTCCAGATAGGGACAAAGGTGAATAGGGTGATTCCCTTCACATAACCTACATGGAAAATTGACTTTACGCTTCTTTCCATGACCTTTCCTATCACTATTTGATGGTGTGTCACCAACATGATCTCCAAAAGTTGATGACACAGGATGATGTGAACAGGAAGACCATTCTTCTAAGATCTAAGGAATATTAGGACAATTTCAAAGAAGATGGTCTCCCACACAAGGTTTGCATGGATATCGAAATTTGTGAGGCTTGATGGATGGTTTCTCATCAAATCTTGCATTGAAAGCAATGGTTGCTTGGTTTCCCCTCTGCTGAATTTGCTTCTTTTTCTTCTTCTTCTTCCCTTTATTCTTCTTCTTAGCCACCTGGTTACTAGTACCAATACTTTCACCAGGTGAAGAGGAAGAAGGGGAGGAAGAAACAACCGAGGAAGAAGGCAAAGGTTCAACTTCAGGATCAACTAGCGGTTGATTTTGTCCAATTGGAGGTGTACTCGATTGTGGAGAAATCACAACATTTTGAACCAAGGAGGTTGAAAATAACCATACTGGCAAGCCAATGGTAAATCATGTAAGGGACAATGTATCCATATATGGAGCACCAATATTTCCAAAAGGAGGAAAAGGACTAGAATTCCCATCAAAAGTAATTCCTTGATCAGTGGACTCTGGATTTGTCATCGTATGTTTCAACCTAAGATCAACTAAGGAGTGATCGTGGAGGATGTTATCCGTGGTCAATAAATTTTATTTTAATCAGAGCAACATAACAAAACAAAAGAGGGATAATCTAGGCAAAAGGTTTACCAAGCAACTGTGAACTGCAAAATACCTCCCGATGAACCGAGAAGTAGGGCAGGAAATCTCCCCAAATGTTGTGTTCGGTGTATCATAGTGTACAAGGCGGCTGACTCAGTTACCTAAGGATGGATAGCAACCTAGTGTTGTCCTCCCATATATACCTGAAAGTACATGGAGGCCCAATCCGTATAACCTCTTTCTAATGCAAAACCGCACAATGAGATCATTCCCATATACTTTACATATTGTAACACTGCCCTATATACCCGAAGGCACGTGGACGAGCTATAATATACTCACATACGTGGAATGAGGTATCACAGATGGGACGTATTGCAGACAAGTTAGCGACAACGACTTTGTTTTACGACGTCAGAACATGTCTCTAGCCTAGAGCTCTAAATGTTTTTTGTTAGGTGACATTGCTCCATTAGGTAAATTCAAATAAATTTTAAGTTGATATTCTTTAGAATTTTCCTTTCAAGGTTCACCACGTGATGTATGTTTGCAATTCCTAAAATGAAACTAATATGATAAGCATTATTCTCATTCAATTTAACGATGAAAATCCTAGCTACTTAGGGATAGAGAAATCAGATTTCTTTTCATCAAAGAGCAAAGAGCACAATCTAAATGCAATTTCCCTACACTATTCCTATCAACACACACAAACTCTTTCAATGCAACATGCATGTATTTCTTTTCGACTCCTTAATGTGAATATGAACAAAAAGGAAATATGCACATACAGTCAATCAATCTTTAATAAGAACGAAGACTTTTACAACATTTCTAATTCGAAGGAAGAGAAGACTTTACAAAACTTTCTTTCGAATGAAGATTAATAAATTATATTCTAGCTTTGACTATAGACTGATAATGACAAAGAAAACATTAAATAAACATTAAGCAATAAAATCAAAGTAGGGTTGGGAAAGGAGATAAAAATTTATTCTCTGAGACATGACATTCATTGATCAATCAACAAGCAAACAAGCAGAGAAAAGTTAGCAAATACACTTTCAAAAGGTGGGAATTTGACCTAAGGTTGATCAGCGCAGGTCAAAGAGGGCCTAACTACACTACAGAGCACTATCTCTCTCAAAACGGTGCTCTGCAAAGCACTATCCCCTGACCAAGCTTGTGCTGATTTCTGAGAGGCCACTCAAGAGTCATCTAACCTCAGTTTTTGACCAAAATTCAATGCAAAAGAGTTGAAATACAATCAATGAACACAAATAAAGTCTACAAGGATGTCTTAGAAGGTGGATAAGCTACTAGGAAAGGTGATTTTTTCCCCAGTATGGTCGCCAATTTGTTTTGGAGAATTTAGCTTCTACGGATAAACACTAATTCACTAGACAAGTAGTTGTGCCTAGAACAATAGTTTAAAGTGTTTTAGACTTTCCCTATAATAAATAGATAAGAAGAGAGGATAGAAGACCTACCTATAGTTCTGCTCTCCTCCCGTCTCCCTTGTATCGATTCCGTTGCTCCTTCCCTTACTTAATCCGCTTGAAAAGTACCCTATAAACACAACAGAAGACGAAAAGCAATCAAAGCATACGATCGATTGAATATAAATGAAAGGAATCAAAATAAATTCATACATATAAGCATTATGAAAGAACACATCATATGGAAAAAGGTTCAAGCACTTTATGAGATAAAAGAAGGAATTACAACCATCAGTGTCTTATTCAAAGTCATTCCTCCAGCTTGGATCCCATCCACATCACATCAAAAGCAAGACAAGCTTGTGGCATCACATCATTTGCTCCAAAGTCAAGCCTCATAGTAGCATTATCTCCTTACAATTCAACATAATCCAACCAGTCAGCCAGCTAGCCCCTGATCACTTAGTTGAGTGGTCAATTTATAGGAAGATGAAGGGGGTTTTGTCATTAATAGTGACATTGAATGGCCTTCCATACTTAGAGTTAGTTCCATGGAGGAAAGGATGAGAGGATAGGATGCTCCTTAACGCATTCCTCATCCACTTTTGAGCTCATAGGAGTTGATAAGACATGGAAACTTCTAGATGACTCCAAAATATAAGAATATTCCCCAAACCCTATGTGAATTTCGCTCATTCTCTCCCAGGGCAGGTGAAACGAAGCCTAAGTGCTCTGCAAAGCACCCTGGTAGTGGATTTAACTACTATGTAGTGCACCTTCATAAGGTCTTACCTGCGTTGGTCCCCCTAGAGGTAATTTCTAGATTTCTTCAAGTCATGAAATTATCTGGGAAGGAGGCATTCAAAGGGTTGACTTGTTTATGGCATGAAACAACTGAATTTAGGGTTTGATGAGCCCTAAAACACTGATGTGAATGTTGGGATTTGATGTGCCCAAATGGATCTATAATAGATGGTTTTGACACATACATGGCATTCCAGCTCAGGGAAAGAAACCCCCCCAACCCTAGAAGATATGCAAAGTGTAGCAATAAGTGTAGAGGATAATTTATTAGCTAAAAGAGCTCGAGTTAGGAATGAAAGAAGAGGCTCAGCGAAAGATGATCCTTCACCCTCTGACATTAAAATAGATAGCTTAGCGAAAGGCATGGAAAAGTTAATGGATAGAATAGAGAATATAGAGAGGAAACCCCAGTGGGATAATCAACAGGCACCTCCAATTAAAAACCCGAACTTTAGGAAAAACCAAAACCAAAACACTGGAAAAAATGGACTTGATCAGAATATTAGACCTCCTTTCCAAGAAAATTATGCAGAAACATCCCATCTTGGAGACCCAAAGCAAGAAACATAGATTAACCTAATGGGATTAGATGATGAAGGTGTTGTTTCTCTGACCCAAGATGATCAGGAATTGCATATGGTGGAGCAATTGCAAATCCAATCTGGAGAGTCATTTGATTATAAACATGGTTATGATTATGCCATCTTTGAAGTACATAAGCAATAAAATCTAAGGAGTAAAAAGAATTCTGGTATCCCTGACCAGACCAAGAAAAAAATGCCAAATCAACCCAAGAAAATCAAAGAAGCCCTAGTTTCTAAAATCCTCCAGATTCTCCCCAGACAAAACCAGAATCCTTCTAGCCCTACCATTGAAGATATAACCCCTAATCAACCTTCTGATGATCAACCCTCTACTTCAATTCCCCCTAAAAAACCAATGGACACACCTCAAAATACTAGATTGGAAAATTTACAAAAAGAGGTCCCCAATAAAGGAAAAGAAGACCATCCCATTGAAATCCCTACTGTGAAAATTCAAAACCCTCAAACAGATAAATCCCCTTTGCCTTTAAATTTGGGAGCAGAGGTAGCTAAGCTAAAGATTTCAATCCCTTTGACAGAGTTAGTCAAGAATGAAACCTACAAAACAGAGATAAACCAAACCCTGAACATGGCTGAAAATGAGGACTCTATTAACCTGTTTGATGACCAACCAGAACTTATATTTGGTCCAGATGTCAATGGAAAACCACTAGAAGGAAGAATACCACCTTTCTACATTAGCCTTGATATCCATGACAAAATTCTTCATAATGCAATGTTGGATTCTGGGGCCTCCCACAACTTAATGCCCAAATCAGTAATGAAGAAATTGAACCTAGACATTACAAGGACTTATTTTCATTTGACTCAAGTCAAGTAAAGTGTCTGGGGTTGATTAAAGACCTTTGTGTCACCTTAGTTCAATATCCTACCAAGAGCATCCTTATGGATATTGTAGTTGTTGATATCCCACCGAACTATGGCATGCTATTTTCCATATCATGGGGAGCCAAAATTTAGGGATCTTTACAACTTGATATATCATATGCAAAAATTTCTATTTTTGGACAACCCAAGAAGCTATACCAAGAAACTTTAATGAAACTCATGGTAAGTAGCCAAGATTGGCCTCAAAACTTTCCTATCTACTCCGTACATTCAGACATTGATTCTTTTATCCTGTATAATATTGATCAAACACAAGAAACTCTTTTAGACAGTGTTGATACAGAACCAACAGAAATTGCAGTTTCAAAACAAGAGGAAATTGTCCAAGCTTTAGAACTTTCCACTAAACAAGGTAGTCAAGATGAGGAAAAGTTAGTGGAAATGGATGATGCTAATTATGAACATGAGATATTGTGGCATCTTGAGTTTGACGGGTCAGTCAATAAGTTTGGAGCAAGGGCAGGAGTTTGGATATACAATCTAGAGAATGATCACTCAAAAGGCCATGCATACAGACTAAATTTTAAATGTACTAATAATATGGCCGAGTATGAAGCACTAATTTTAGGTCTTAAATTAGTTAGGAATATAGGAGCTATAAGATTTTCTGTCATGGGAGACTCTGAACTATTTATAAAACAAATTAATGCTATATATATGACAAAAGACCTTAGATTAAGTTGTTACAGAGGAACAATTATAGAAATACTAAACACTTTCTTTGAAACCAAGGTTGTTGTAATTCCTAGGAAACATAATATGCAGGCTCATAGTTTAGCAATGTTTGCTAGGACCTGCAAGTTACCCTTTCAACCTAATTATTAGTACACTGTTGAAGTTAGGCACAGACCTGCAATTCCAGATAATTTGAAAAACTGGCAAATATTTGCTCATGGCAAACAAATAAAAAACTTTTTAATCTCAGAAGAAGAA
This sequence comes from Pinus taeda, assembly GCA_000404065.3. Lineage (NCBI taxonomy): Eukaryota > Viridiplantae > Streptophyta > Pinopsida > Pinales > Pinaceae > Pinus > Pinus taeda. The sequence continues at coordinate 26,907 of APFE030349057.1, forward strand.
TTTATAAATAGTACTATAGGTACTGACACATCAATAGATCCTAACATTAAAAATAAAATAGAAATAAATGAGATAGAAGGTGAAGAGATAGATAGATTTCATTACACTAAATTTACAAAATCAGATGTAGAAAACCTAGAGCACGTTGAGATTGATGAAGTAATTAATGAAGACATTGAAGTAAGCAATCTCAAAGACAATTTATTACCTAAGGGATTAACCCCTTTGGAAGACTTGTTTGATTCAAATGATGTTCCTAGAAAGCCTAAAATGGAACCTTTGAAATCTGATATAGAGGAGTATAATATGGGCACTAAGGAAAACCCAAAATTGATCAAAATTTCTAAATCATTACCTCCCACAGAAAGAATAAAATACATTGAGTTATTAAAAGAATTTCAGGACGTTTTTGCTTGGAGTTATGAGGACCTCAAATCCTATGACACCAACATCATACAACACACAATCCCTATAAAAGAAAATAAAAAACCTTTCATACAAAAACTTAGAAGGATTAATCCTGTCCTATTACCTTCAATTGAAAAGGAAATCTAGAGAATGTATGATGGTAAGATAATTGCACCAATAAGATTATCTGATTGGGTTTCGAACTTGTTGCCAACTAGGAAGAAAACTGGGGAGATCAAACTCTGTGTGGACCTTAGGAACCTCAACAAAGTATCACTTAAAGACAATTACCCTCTTCCCAAAATTGATCATATTTTGCAAAGGGTAGTTGGATCAACCAGAATCTCATTATTGGATGGGTTTTCTTGTTACAATCAGATCTTAGTTCATCCTAATGACCAAGCCAAGACTGCCTTCACTACTCCTTGGGGCACATTCAAGTATGTGAAAATGCCTTTTGGACTAATGAATGTAGGAGCCACTTTCCAAAGGGCTATGGATATAGCCTTTGCCAAAGAAATTCATGACTTCCTTGTGATATACCTAGATGACATTACTGTATTTTCAAAATTGAATAGTCAACATTTGCATCATCTAAGGCAGGTTTTTATTAAATGCAGGATGGAATTTCTTTAAACCCCAAGATTTCTTTGTTTGGGTTAGAAGAAGGAAAGTTACTGGGTCATATAATTTCAAAATATGGTATCCGAATAGACCCTTCAAGAATAGAAGCCATCTTACAGATTCAACATCCAAGGAACATTAGGGAATTACAAGCTTTCTTAGGGAAATTAGCTTTCTTAGAAGATTTATTTCTAATCTCATAGAATTAATTAGATCACTGAACAATATGTTGAAAAAAGGTTCGACCATAAAATGGGCTAATGGGGCTAAGAAATCCTTTGAAGACATTAAACTAGCTTTAACTAGAACACCAATTTTGATCAGTTCAAAATTTGACAAAGATTTCATCTTATTTTCCTTTGCTTCTGAGCACACAATTTCTACAGTTTCACTGTAGAAGAATGACCAAGGCTATGAACAACCTATTTCTTTCTTTAGAAAAGCCCTGAGAGATGCCCCCTTAAAATATAACATAATGGAAAAACAAGGCTTTTCTTTAGTCAAAGCTATGAAGGATTTTAGGGTGTACGTTTTATATTCTCATATAGTAGCCTATGTTCCTAATTTAGTAGTCAAAGACATCCTAACTTAGGGTGGTCCCGATGGAAAGAGGGGAAAATGGATTGCTACTATTCTATAATATGATATAGAAATCAAGCCAAATAAGTTGATGAAGAGGAGATGGCGACTCCACTAATCAACCAGGCCTTTATTGAATCACCATGGTATGCTGATATCATTTATGTTTTACTAAATTTACAAGCTGCTCCTGAATTATCTAAGACCAACAGAAGATTTTTAAAGATGAAATCCTTAAAATTTTGTATATTAGACAATGCTTTGTTTTGGAGAAATCATGAAGGTATTCTTCTCAACTATTTATTAAACGATGAATCTGACAAAGTATTGTAAGAGTTTCAGGCAAGTGACTGTAGAGGACACCTTTACTAGAAAACCACTACTGATAAAATTCTTAGAGCCAGTTTCTACTAGCCTACCTTGTTTTCTGATGTAAAGAAACATGTGACCTCCTGTCACAAATGTCAAATTTTTGAGGGAAAGAAAAATCTTCTACCCTTACCCCTCAAGCCAATCTCTGCTAAAACACTTTTTCAACAATGGGGTTTAGACTTCATTGGTGAAATTCACCCACCTTCCTCTACCCAACACAAGTGGATCCTTGCTGCCACAGACTATTTCAAAAAATGGATAGAGGCCATACCTTCAAGGCAAGCCACTAACACTGTTATCATATCCTTCATTGAAACCAACATTCTATCAAGATTTGGATGTCCAACTAAGCTCATTACTAATAATGCAGCAGCCTTTAAATCCAAAATAATTATAGATTTCTGCAGCAAGTATCGTATAACCCTGGGCCATTCCACAACCTATTATCCTCAAGGAAATGAACTAGCAGAATCCTCAAACAAAATTCTGGTGAACGCCATCAAAAATTTGTTAGAAGACAATAAGAAAACATGGAATAAAAAGTTAGTCAATGCCTTATGGGTAGACAGGCTAACTACTAAGAAATCAATTGGTACCTCCCCCTACCAACTAGTTTATGGGATGGAAGTTGTTTTTCCGTCCCCCTTGGGAACACCAGTGATGAAGTTGCTTCAAGAGTTGCAGGTTGAACCAAATAGTATCCAAAGAAGAATCAACCAAACAATACACCTTCAACAAACTAGGGAGGAAGCATATATTAGATCTTAGGTTGTGCAGGAAAGGATTAAAAATATTTTTGATAAGAGAACCAAGGCTGAAGATTTCTACCTTGGTGACAAAGTCCTAAAATGGGATTCAAGGAGGGAAGATAAAGGTAAACATGGGAAATTTGATTTCCTATGTAAAGGCTCATATGTCATTTATGCTTTTAGAGGTAATAATGCTTTCCTCTTAAGAGAAACGGATGGTACAAAAGCAGAAGGTGGACCAGTGATTGTTCAAATGCTCAAACATTATTTTGAACCTAACCACTGATTTTTACTTTCCATTGTACATGTTTCATTTTTATTTAAAACATTTAGTGTGGATTGGATGGTTATTGCTAAAGTTGAAGCCCGGAGAGAAGGCCCTAAGATTTAAGGATTTACTGTCATAATTATCAATAATGCAGAGGCATAAAGGAAAATTTTGCAATGTGACATCAACAACAATTCAAAGGCTACTGATCTACAAAGTTCTTGACATTTCACTAGGAAATGCCATCCCCAAGTGGAGCCATTGTTAGGTTCTTATACCAATAGGAGTCATAATTTTGAAAGATTAATGTTGAGCCTTGTAATATTGTACATACCTTTTCTTTCTGCAAATGTTTTCCATATTAAAAATTTTAAAAATGTAAAGAGGGTATGTCCTAAAAGAATAATAAAAGGACAAAAAATAATGAAATTAGGTCAAAAAAATGATATATATGAACCCCAAAAGACAAAAAGAGACTAGGAAAGTGTGCAAGTCAAAATGCCACTACCATTTACTTTTTACGCATAATAAATAATTGTGTGCAGCTTGTTACTTATGCCACAATCCATGATAGTCAAAATGTTTAAACTTGGCTATTTCATGCTTTGAATTTTATGTTTCATAGGTAGTGAATAAATATGACCAAACAGTGTAATCTTGGCAGATCATTAGATAGGTAGATTGAATAAGAGGATCTCATCAGTTTAATCTGAGCCCTTGCGGGATATAAGGTTAGAATTACATAACCTATTTTGTAAAGAAAAGAAAAAGATTGATAAGGGTTTGCTAGCCTAAATGCACCCAAATAAAGTGAAGAAAAAATGGTAGGATGAGTAAGTGGGTAAGTAGTAGAAAGGTTGCAGAAATGTCATGTAATTGATACAAAAAGTACTTATGTCATTGTTTCAACTACATCATTTAAATATGCATAAGTGGTAAATGAAACAAAAACAATGGCTCACAATTTGGTTTACTTAACATCCCCTCATTCAATTTAACCCCCATGACACTCACTAACTTCCCTTCCATAATAAAAATATTAATACCTTTAGTTTTTAAGCCAAAACGCTCAGAGCATTTCTCTGACTTCTGGTGGGACCAGACCCTCGGCTTGATGACTTAAGAAGGAAAGGTGTTAAATTCCCTTATAATTCATTCATTCCCCTCGCAAAACCCCTTTTCCTAAGGTTAAGTTCTTTTTCCTAAGAAAGCCCCTTTATAAACATGTTTTATGTACAAAAACCCACCCAATACATTTATCCTAAAGCACTAGGTATATGGAAAACACACAACATTTCATGTACCTAAGCACAATACCCCTTCTACTCATTTCACTTCATATTAATTTTTGAAATTAAATATATAAAAATCTCAGTAAACCCATTATCCCGTATATATTTAACTTCTTTATATAAATTAACCCCACCCCTTAGTTTATCTATGAACTATATTACTACCCCTTATACCGCAAAAAACCATTAAAACCCCGCCCTCAATCCCTAATCCCTCATTACAGTCTGACCTGATCCCCTAAACCTATATTAGTCCCTAAAACTAATCCTGAAACCACCACAATTAAGTCCCGAGCCCCCCCATCAAATCACATCATTTACCCCCACACAATTCCCATCTCCCAATCACCATTGATCGTCCCTCCCTCACATCCAACACCTCACAAGCATATCGGGCCGACCCGACGTCCACCCTTTACTTGCCCGATAAAGCGGTTTTCCTCCTGGCCCCCAATGCTATGTGTCAAGTGCTAAATGGAATCAGGTGACCTATCCCGAATACCGCTCGCACCACAAAAGCGGTGCAATGGCCCTCCCAAAACCCCTACCCCATTTCAGTTGAAAACCGTCACTGTTCATCAATTAGTGAGACCCACCAAAATTAACTATTTTTTCTATAAAAGCCCGTTTACCCTTCTTTTCACTCTTTTCGTGCATTTTGCCTTTGAGAGCTTAGAAAGTCATTGTGACCACTAAAAACGGCCTAATTTCTCAAAAACCTCTGTCATTACTCCATTGACGCTGCAGACATCCCAACTCGTTCATCAGTCTGTACCAGTCCCGTACGAACCTCTATAGCCACCTTCAACCACCATTTACAGTCAGTTCCACCCAATTCTAGGTATTTAACTGTGGAATTCTAGCTCCATTGTCAAATTCCAAGTCAGCTCACCCTCTTTGACACTTGTTAATTAAGTAAAAAGATCAAATTTACTTAAATTTTAACATTGTAAGCCATAAACTACTGTGAAATCTTTGTTGCCCTAAAAACTCTAAATCATCCCCCACACTCAAATCCACAAGAACTGAGTATGGCTACCCCAATTTCAATGGATGTAAGGCCCATCACTACACCTCATTTAGACCTAGACCACCTTCCTTTGGCGGATAAAGATTTCCAAATAAAATATACCACTATCCTAGAACCCCTGCTCAAAGTACATTTCCAAAGTAGGGACAAGTTCCTAAACCATGATGATGAAATTGACCTTTGGGAGTCAAATTTGTCCAAGTACCAGTTCCCCCAAGTCCACATTTTTCCTAAAATTGTGCATATGTGCTATGCTTGCTATGTCCCCAGTCACAGAACTATCATGTCTCATGATCAGAAGGTCCTTTTCACCATCATTGCTGAGTCTATAAATGAAATGTTGCATCTCTAACCAAGACCAAGCCTAACCCCACTTTCAATTGGAGACTTGTTGGACTTGTATCCCAAACTTAGCTCTACAAAGTTGGCCCAACTATTCCAAACCTTCATCAGAGAAGAGAAACACATCCCTAAGGACTCCCCTCCATATGTATCAGTCATTTTCTCTCCATGAGGCCAGAATATTGTGGCCATGATATCTTCTGTTTTGGATTACTCCACCAGTGAGTACATTGATGAAATAATCCTTGCCTTCATGTCTCTCTACACTCTAGGGTAGCCTCCTGTTGTCATTTATGACTATGCCCAATATATAGCCGATAGGATGCATGAGCAATTCCTTAGAATGAACAATGAAAGGGGTTTTAAGTACTCCAATACCAGTCTCCATACTCTTACTCTGATTTCATTGATTTATTTGTACATCTAGTCATGACAATGTTGACTGGAAACCCTCCTCCTAGAATCAGTCCGAAAATAAAAAGATTCCTTCAATTTTCTAAGCAGACCAATGTTGGTGACTGGTACCTATACCAGAATCATACAAAAATAAGGATTTATGGTTGCATGCTGGCACCATACAAGCTACCAAGATAACTCCCAATGAGGTTGTTTGCATTAGAATACTATAGGCAAATTAGCAATGCAAATGACATAAACTTCATCAATGCCAAGAAGAAGGCCAATTTCGAAATAAAAGACCAACTAGGCCCCTTCATATGCAACTCTAGAGAGGCTGGCCAAGAGGCAGACTTGATGTTATAGAATATGAAGTTCCAAAGAAGTTTTATCTGGAGGTATGATCCTTTTGAATTCATCACAAAGAAGAGACAAAAGGTCAAGCTAGGACCTTTCATTCACCATTCCATGCATGAGATAGAAGCTTATGCAAATCAGACAGAATGGGTGGAGGGTACCCTAGTAGGCTAGGACAACACCAAAGTAAATGTAGAGAATGCTCTAATTGATTTAAGCAAAAAATTTCAAAGTATAATGAGGCTGATGAAATCTATAGGAGAATGGTGAATGTGAAATTACCAGATGCAGAATGTTGGGAAAAAATTACAGATTTATTGTGATAAATTTATAGCAGAAATTTACTAACAGTAAAAATGAAGGCAGCCAGGTAAAACAGGTGAAAACAGGGCAACAGGGTCAAAGAGTATCAGTTGAAAGATGAAAGTAAAGAAGACTCCAGTGTGAAACTCCACAACCACAAGCCAAATTAAAAGGCTACACTTCAACAATAAAGGCCACCACAACCTTAATAAAAGGGACAGCATGAAGCAGTTCATTATCTGTCTCTATCTTCTTGCAAGAAGATATTTTGTATTTCCTACATTAAATCTCAAGTTGTTTTGATATATTTTGTAGTAATTTTTTGTATAAATACTTCACAATTCAAAGTATGTAGTGTGGATTCTTAGACATTTCTATAGTTTTTTTATCAAAGACTGTATCACTATTCGACCAGCAAGATGGATTATTGAATAAAACAAAGACATTTCGTTGGATCCATGTGTAGTGCGAAATACAAACAAGTATCTTCTTCTTTTTTGTCACTTTCCTTTAAAAGTTTTTCCATAATCTTAAATTTATCTCAATATAAATGCTTTAATATGGAATGATATCTCAGAACTTGCTTCACTGCACTCTGTTTTGATTATTAGGCATTTTGTATGTTTTCTGCTAAAATTATCTAAGTTAAGGAATTCTTGATTGCTCCTAAGTTCAGGTAGTTTCCCTCTTGTCTATAGTAAAGGATTCTTAACTGCCCTTTGCTCATGATCATCCTCTGTTCCTCCTTTTAATCCTAGTTTGAGGATTCTTAAGTGCTCTCTCACCCTGGTTAAGATCATTTCACCCATTCGACCTAAAAACCTGTGTTTCACTCTGGTAGCTTGCCCATTGAACACTCCCTTTAATGATTTAATCCCAGTTCTATTGCCCTTCTTTGAATCCATAGCCCAATAGCCATAAACATCATTCTATCCATCTGTGTAAGGATTCCACCATCCAACTTCCAATACAAATCCAAACCCCCTGGACTTTAAGAACTAGCCTAAAATATCAACAAACGAAGCTAAATTATATAGAGAGAGCCCTCTCTGAGTCATAGCTTGGCTAGAGCCTATACTTAAAAGATTGGTTTGTAGTTACCTCGGTATTTTCCCTCTTTTGATAACTTCTACGGAAAAATTCTGAGTGATAACACAAACGCTATCAGGATGAGCTTGCAAGTGTTGGTGTTACAGTTGTCGAAGATGATATGCCATCCTAGCACTTCTAGGACTTCCCAAGAGCTGGCACAGCTACCAAGATTTAATAAATGGGAGGGAGAAGCTAGCAGAGTGGGAGAATTTGTGGTCCCACTTGGTGCAAGAAGAGATTCAAAAGAACACCATATATGGATCCTCATCGAAGCACGATGATGAGGAGAATTGTACCTTAGATGGAAAGGTAAAGAAACATAAAGGGAAATCATCCCATTCCAAATTATATTCTAATTAGGGAAACAAGAAAAAGGACCTGTTAAAGATTAAACATTTTCATTTTCATGAGCTAGGACATTATGCCACAAAGTGTCCGCACAAGAAGGCCAACAAGAAGCCCTAAGGAGGAGTGGCAGGTGAAGCTCTTTCTTCACCCTCATCTCTTTCATGGTTACATCAATGATGGGTAGTGTGTGGTATCTGGATAGTGGAGCCTCATTCCATATGATCAAAAACAAATAATTCTTCAGTAACTTGGAGGAGAAGGATGTCTAGATGCACATTGAAATGGGAGATGATGAAAGGTATAGTGTGACCAACATCAGTATTGTTACATTTTAGAGGGAGTCTGGTTCTCCTCTCGCATTAAAAGAAGTGATGTATGTTCAGGGTCTGAAGAAGAATTTGGTTCTAGGTGCTATGTTGGAGGAGCATGGCTACGATGTGATATTTAGCAAATTAAAGCCTTTCCTTCATCACATACCCTTAGGACAATTGAAGCGGATCGGAGTTCGGGTGAAGAACCTATACAAATTGGGTGTAGAAGACTATGTTGCATTGAGCACAAAAGTAGAGAAGGTGCAGAGCCGAGAAATCGATGAGTTGTTGCACAGAAGATTGGGTAACTTTTAACATGGAGCTTTGAAGACAATGCAACAGATTTCTATAGGAATTCCAAAGGGTGCACTAGAGCAAGGAGATACATGAAAATGGTGTACATTGGGGAATTACACCAAATCCACCTTTCATCATAAGCACAGTCAAGCACAAGTGATCCTTGAAATATTTGACTTAGATGTGTGTAGACCATTCTCAACAGCCTCCACGACTAAGCATATGTATTATGTAATATTTGTAGATTATTTCTCACATAAGTGCTGGATTTTCTTCATGCACAAGAAAGATAAAATGTCTCTAAATTTTGTGAATTTTAAGCACTTGTTGAGAGAGACACTAGCAGGAAAGTGAAGGCACTTAAAAGTGATAACGATGGAGAATATGTGTCAAATGAATTCAATAACTTCTGTGCATTAGAAGGCATTCAACGAAAATTAATAGCACCCCATAATCGATAACATAATGGGATGGCTGAAAGGAAGAACAAAGGTATTTTGGGAGCTTCACAGCAAATGTTACACGATTAGGGGCTACCTTTTCACTTGTGGGCTGAAGCATGGAACACAGATGTATATGTGCATAACAAAAGTCCTCATCTGATTCTTGGGGTGAGAACAACATAAGAAGTTTTTTGAGGTAACAAACTAGATGTTACACACTTAAAGGTCTTTGGTTCATCAGTTTATTGTCATGTTACCAAGGATGCAACTAAAAATTTAGAGCCAACAATTGAGTTGAGCATATTTTTGGGGTGCACTGGTACACCTCACAACTATCAAGTGTACCTACCATCTCACATGATGATATTGGTTCATAGAAATGTGAAGTTATATGAAGAGAAGGCCATTAGATGTTCCCTTGAGAGGGAGCTTTAGTTGCATGGAGATGAGGAGCTTTTAGCTTGAAAGGAAGAACCTCACGATGATGTGGATCAGCCACATGTAGAGGAGTAGAGAGTGGAAGCACCCACTCATGGAGAGGCTTCTACAGATGGAAGGAAGTGAACCAGAGAGGCTAACAAATTGATGTATGATTCCAGAGCGAATGTGGGAGCACCCACATCACAGCGCAGGAAGAGGAGGTCACTAGATCAATAAACTGGCTACATGGTTCACATGAGTGAGAGAGTAGAGATTGAGCCATCCAAGGAAGTAGTGAAGAAAATAATATGGGTTGATGCCATGGTAGAGGTGCATGACTCGATTATCAAAAACAATGTTTCGGAAGTGGTCGCAAGAGCAACAGGCAAGTCAGTGGGGAGTTCCAGATGGATTTACAAGGTAAAGAAAGCAACATATGGGAGTGTGGAGAAGCACAAGGCCATATTTGTGGCCAGAGGGTTGTCTCTAGTGCAGAGAATTGATTACAAGGAGACCTTTTCTCCCATAGCAAGGTACTCTTCAATCATATCTATTTTAGCACTTTTAGCACAAATGGGATGGAAGATACATCAGATTGATGTGAAGACAACATTCCTTAATGGAGTGATTGAGGAAGAGGTGTGCATTGAGCAGCCAGAAGGATTTGAGACCTTCAACAGAGAGTCACATGTGTGTAGACTCAATCGAATGTTGTATGGATTGAAATAATCACCTCGTGCTTGGTACACTAGGATTGGCGACTATTTCACTAGGTTTGGCTTCACCAAAAGTGAAGAAGATGCAAACTTTTACCATATTAGGGTTGAAGGTAAATTGTTGATTATAGTATTATATGTCGATGATTTAATTCTAAAAGGTGATGAGAAGCTATTAAAATCTTGCAAAGATGATACTGTAAGAGAATTTTAGATGAAGGACCTAGGGCTCATGCATTATTTCCTTGGTATGGAAGTATGGAAAGGAGATGAGGAATTGTTTTTCTCTCAGGGAAAGTATGCCAACAAGATATTGAATAAGTTCGACGTGGAGAGAAACAAATCCATGGAGACTCCTATAGCAGGGAATTAGAGGAAGGAAGATACTACTTCAAGTGAAGTAGTGAAGGCTACTATTTACAGGTAGCTTGTGGTTTCACTTATGTATTTGGTGAACACACGACCAAACATATGTTTTATAGTTTACCGGCTTAGTCAAGCAATGGTTAAGCAAACCAAAATTTATTAGAAGGTAGCTAAACATGTGTTGAGATACCTCATAAGCACCACTCAATTTTCCCTTTGCTACAAATGGACAGAGGGAGTGAAGTTGCAAGGCTTCATAGATGCAAATTGGGCAGGGAGTCCATTGGACAAGAAGAGCACATCAGGGGGATTCTTCAGTGTTGGGTCAACAACAGTTTATTGGTACAATAGGAAGCAAATATGAGTTTCGCTCAGTTCGACAGAAGCAAAGTACATGGATGCTAGTCAAGCAATTTGTGAATCTAGATGATTAAGATCCTTGTTGGCTTTTTTGGTTAGTAAATGGACCCTACAGTGATTTACTGTGACAATCAGAGTTGTATCAAACTCTTTGAGAATCCAGTTTTTCACGATCAGTCCAAGGATATCGACATCTAGTATCAACATCTATAAGATTATGTGTAGAGGAGAATCATGTTGTTGGAGTACATTCCTACAAAGGAACAAGAAGCAGATATCTTAACTAAGGCATTGTCAAGAGGCAAATTCGAGTTTCTTAGAGGCAGGATCGGGGTAGAAGATAATCCCTTTCTTGTTGAGAGGGAGTGTTGAAAATGCAACAAGAAAATCCTAATATACTTTTGTCCTTCAATTAAATTAGGAACAAAATTGTAATTCCACATCACAAGATAACTTGTACGGGTTAACTAAGTTAATTTGAATTAGGTGTATCAATTAATTTGAGATGAGGGTCTAACTAGAGTCATGTAGAGTTCTTCCTACATTATAGGCGACTTGGTTGAGTTTATTTTGAGTTCTAATCAATTAATTCAATTTAACTGAGTTAAAGTCAGTTAAACTAGTCCCAACTGATGGATGAACTATTAGGAGTCCAGACAATGGTGTGTTGCTTCATGTGTTCAACTAATAAACCAATGGTTCACTCATAAATAACTTATGCATGTCAGATATGAGAGCAACCAGTTGATATTGGAGTTTAGGGACAGTGTACTATTCGTTGTATAATCATCCAAATTGTAGAGGTGGTGCATGCAGTCAAAGGAAGGCCTATGAGGATTGCACAATTCCAACTAAGGAATTTCCCTAATTAATAAGGGCTAATTTCCAAGGAAACAATGAAAGTAAAAAGGACTTGGGAAAGAAAGAAATTAGTTAAGTATTGGGCTAGGCTTATCTAGGAAGCTGTGAGAAAGATAGAGATAGTGTAGAGGTTGCTCGGGCTTGAGAAAAGCATTGTAATTTTCTCATATTTTCTAACTAATGCAATATACAAATAGTACAGGTTTTTAGCTATGGCTTTTCCTAGGAAATCATTATGTACGATTGAATTCTTTCTCTTGCATGCTTCATGATTTCACGAGCATTTAATCATTTCCATTGAGGAGTAGAGTAGATTCAAGTCTATTGTTTTAGTAAATTAGAATTAGTAGTTTTAATCTGCAAGGAATTTCTACAATATTTGTGTGTGTGTGTGTGTGTTTATAGATATATAGTGATAAGGAGAGAGTCCCTTTAAAACCACCAGGTCTAAGATTTAAACATATGGAAAGAGTGGGGCTAAGTAGTAGGGCCTGGACTTTATGTTGAATAAGCTTGTGTGATGATGTGCCAAGAGAAAACTCCAAAGGAAAAATTCCCATACCATATGTGCTTATGTCATGGGGGATGTAAATCAGGCCCTAAGGAAGTACGGGGACACACCCATCATAAGCGTCATATAGTTAAGCCCCATGTCCATGAGTGAAGGTAGAGTGATCTAATTCATTGATGAGAAGGTGTTGTGGCGTATGTCTACGCCACCCCAGAGGTTGAATGGAGGCAAGGTTGTCCTGGCAGCATTGCATGCATCGAAGAGAGTTTGACTGGGGTGAGGTGGAGTTGAGTACGTCACTTAGACATAGGTATTGTGCCATGTTAGTGGTAGGTTTTGAGGGGTTCCACACAATCCCTAAAGTTTGTACCCTAGAAGAACTACTGAGAGGTTTCCCAAGTAACACTTGGGATTTAAATCCCAGAGATTATGTGGTAGGGAGAGGAGCCCACACCATGTAATATACCCATAATACATGTGTATTATGAAAAGGGATTTTCTAAGAGATTTAACGAGTATCAGTAGGTCAACAATTATGGTAATATTGCCATGTGGTAGAGAGAGGCTAACTAGGATTACCATGTGGGTGCCACGTGGAAGGTTGGTGAGGTGGCACTAATAAAATGGCTTATATGTGGATGGCCATATCTTTGGATCTAAGAGTCAGATCAAAGCAAAAATGTATATCATCATTAGCATCTTGACAAAATGAACATGATGGTATCATCCATTTCAAGTTTCAGAAGGGTAAAAGAAAGCGAAAAAGTTAGGCCCCATTTCCATAACTTCACCTTGGAGATTGTGTCAACATAGTAACTACCTCCTTCTAGCCGTAGCTGGGGCTAGGGATAGTAGGGGTCATGCTATAGTTTTTCCTTTGCAAGTGTGAGAGACTTTGTTGTATAATTGCATTCACTTAAGCTTTCCTCTCATGTTCCCTAATAAGATTCTTATTATCATCTTTGCAACTCCTTATTTCATCCCTTAAGCTGCTCAAGGTATCCATCCAATTAGGAGAGTCTACCTCTCTTATTTTCTTAATTGTTTCTTCCTTGTCATTTCTATGTTGTGACCTATCAGTTTTATACTACACCATTCTACTACTCATTCCTGTTTTCTCTTGGTGTCTTATTATGTGTTTTCATACACACATAACCATTAGCACGTCAATATATCAAATACATCTATTCAACATTACCTTGGAAATCTTTTCATAAACACATGGTAATTAGTATCTAAAACATCAATCTATAATCCATCTTTTAATTCCATAACAACATGTAGTAATCATATCTAAATAATCTATCAATGCTTTAACCCCTAGTATACTATACCAAAACCTTAACCTTGCTTACATAATTCCATTATTGAACCTACTATTCTCATTAACTCTGGATTCTCAATATTATAGTTCTAATTTTATACCCAAACGTCCAAGTGTTGAAACTTGGCTCTAATAACACTATGTAATACTCTCTCCCATTCCCTTGGGCTCTCTAAGGCCCATGAGAGGTGTTACTTATACATATATCAACCTCCATAGTCTTGTCATGGAAATGGAGTCATAGAATTCCTCCTTTTTCCAACTACCTTAAAACTAAAAATCAGTGCCATCATCGTGTCAAGCTCATCAAGATCTTTCTGATGATGTGAATTTTACCCCAATTTGACTTAAGATAGAAAATTATAGTCATTCAAGTTGGACCCATTAAACCCTGCCACCTCATTAGGGTTTGGCATGTGGCACACACGTAATATCCCATGTGATTCCCACACGGTTATTCCACCACTCCTATATTAGTCCACATGGAATGGAAAATGAAGGAAACATACATAGGCCTTAGCGTGGTTGGGGTTTTCCCCATTACCCCAATAGGTGAACAACCTTACCCCATATCGATTACCAACTGCGTGGCTTGGACGACTTTAGAATCACCTGGGCCTTGACTACCTTGGTACCAAACTTTGATTAAATGTTACTTTTAGGGTGACTTGCGTGACCACCAACCTAACTGATTCCTGAATGAAGTTTGGCTATGTTTTCACAAATTTTCCAAACTTTGAGTTTTTCGTGAATTTATTTCAAGTTGTGCAGACCTGCGTTTTCACATTTTTTATTGTAGCGATATGACTTTTCCTAATCCTTTCTAAGTTTATGGATCATATATCTAAGCTCATCTAAACCCCATCCAGCTTGTCTCAGACATGAAAGCCTCAGTCTTGTGCGCCTAACCATCACCTTTACTCATTGAAGTGCACAATGAATACTCATTCAATAGTATTCACAATGTATCAAAAAATTATCATGCCATTGCATTTATCCACTGAAATACATGGATATCAAACAACTAAATGTGAACCAGTGAACATAAACCACAAGGTTATAGGGAAGCTCAACTAGCTCCCTATTTACATATACATAGTTATACAACTAAGTCCGTTCATGATCCGGATTTAAACAGGAACGCAATAAAATACAGAGATAACCATATACACAAATATGCAGCGGAAATAATACTTCATTTCATTAATGGAAAATACTGAATATGCTTACAATCAGAAATGGAAATAAACTAGCTAGGGCGATGGTAGCTTATCTCTGAGAAGAGATGTGTTGGCTACATGCCTCTGAACTGACTTACAATGAGGCTCGAAGGCCTATTTAT
>APFE030349057.1:48139-62538 GCA_000404065.3 Pinus taeda
TTTGACGCGTACGATAGCTCGTTAGAAAGATCTATCCGAGAACTACCACTTTGGGAAGGGCAACATCAGTGCATGGACCCATGTTGCCCCCAGATTTCCCAAAAAACGTTGTTTAGGGCCTCAAAACGGCTCCGGAAGTTCACGACCCGAAAAACAGCTAAAAATAGTAAGTTGTGCTACAATTAAGGAAACTGAAATTGCTGAGAGAAACAATGATGAGGGTCCAGATGGACTTGGCAGGTGGCCACCAATATCCACCTGGATCAGTTCATTCATTATAACTCAACACACACAGAGAATAGAAATATGGAAAACAACATTACATGCCCAAAATTGACAAAAATACTTGCCACGGGATCGTATTTATTAGTTCAGCGAAATAACATCACAAGAACATAGAAAATAAGCAAACACTTACCTTATAAGGATTCTTGACAACTTAGACTAGGACTTCAACTCTCCTCCCAACCTTAGGAATATTTCGTTGAAATATTTCTTGCATTCAACAACACCCGAGCGAGATTTCAGAGCTTGAGGAAGAATGCTCGAAGGAATAAGACCAATGTTACTAGGTGAAATAGGGAGTCCAGAGGCGACACCACCTCCACCCACTAGTTAATCAAGAAATCAAACTGAAATATGGAATCCAAATGCTACACCACTTCCACCCACTAATTATTTAGGAAATCAAAATACAATGAACACAGACCCATTCTCTTAGGTGTTCTCAATAGTTTGTTACACCACAAAGCCGACTACAACACCTCCACCAACTAGTTATTTAGGAAGTCAAAATACAATAAACAAAGACCCATTCTCTTAAGTGTTCTCAATAGTTTGTTACACCACAAAGCCTTTAACTGAGTCAACATCAACATAAGGGTTCAGAAAGCACATAAAGTCTCAATTGTTCTAAGAGAGGAGTTTCATGTTTTTTTCACAGAAAGATTCATTAGTTGGATAAGTTACTATAGGAGCATATAGACCACTTCTTCAGGTAATTTATGAGTGAGCATAAGTAACAAGTTATTCTCCCCATGACTACACGTGGTGGTTTATTGGCCCCACAAATACCTATGTGTCTCTCTCATGGTAGTAAGTATATTAATCTAAAAGGATTCTGAGTGGGCTCATCATCCTTAAGGTAAGTCCCTGATTCTCAGTCAGCAAGTCCTCTTGAGTTTATTCAACTAGACAACTGCCAGAGTGATCACTTCTTTTCAAACTTTCTCTGTCTTATTTTCTTGTCCTTCCTCTTGTGAGGAATCCCCCTCATCACACGTTATATAAAATTTGAAATATATAACAATTGTAAATTCTATATAACATATAATGCTAACATATCTATTACGTATTGTGCGTAATCTTTCGCCGGGTAGGCGTGCGGCAGTTAATTTCACCCGATTGACTCAACGGCTCTGTTTTATGGTATGCATAAGTGTTTTAGGTTTTTTGATTTATGATTTTTTTCAAATCTATTTATGTATTTAATAAATTTAAAAAATAAACCACAATTCCATAAAAACATTTCACCAGATTTCTATTAAAAGCTTCAAAACTCAAACTTAGAGTAGACCATCTTCCACTTTGAAAAATTTAACCAACCTTGGATAGATAGGAGTTGCTGTTTGAAAACTTTAACAAACGGTACACCAGATTTCTATTAAAAGCTTCCAAACTCAAACTTAGGGGACACCATCTTCCACTTTGAAAAATTTAACCAACTATGGATAGATAGGAGTTGCTGTTTGAAAACTTTAAATAATTACATCTGTCATTTTACTGATGCACCGCCATCGCCACCGCTGCACTGCACATCGCCTCACCGAACTGTTGAGATAGATAGGAATTGCTGTTTGAAAAATTTAACAAATGGTGGGTCGATATAGGTGTTGAAAAATAATTACATCTGTCATTTTACTGATGCACCGCCATCGCCACCGCTGCACTGCACATCGCCTCACCGAACTGTTGAGATAGATAGGAGTTGCTGTTTGAAAACTTTAACAAATGGTAGGTCGATATAGGTGTTGAAAAATAATTACGTTGGTCATTTTACTGATGCACCGCCATTGCCACCGCTGCACTGCACATCGCCTCACCGAACTGTTGAGATATTAACCTCATTGTTATTTAGTTGTTGGTTAGGTATCATCTTCATTGATTTCTTGTTTGTGAGGTGTTATAAGAAGTTTAATCTTACTTGAGTTTTATTTCATAGATATTTGGTTTTACTTCAGCTATTTATTATTGAGGTTTATAATGTAGCTTATTTATTCGTCCAAAATATTGAGAAAAGCAATTTCTATTCCATTTTTACAATTTCATTAGTTATTATAATTTCATTAGTTATCATGGTATCGTAGCTCAGTCTGTGTAAGACTCTTTGAGAGCAACAGAGAGATGACGAGTGAAGAGAAACAACCTGAGTGAAGAGAAAGATCTTTGAGAAAGCAGCAGAAGTTTGAAGAAGCCAGCTAAGGCAAGGCCAAAGGGGAAACTGATTAAAAACGTTCTATTCGAAGTCAGAATTTTTTTCAGAAATTTTTAGTGTATTAACGCACCCTACATCATTAAAGAGGGCGTACTAATGCAGTGCAGAAATTCATAGAATGTGTTAGTGTTAATTAACACTTAATACTACAGCAAAAAAACATATTAGTTTCAAAAATCTTGTTGGGAATTTCTGGTAAATTCCAAAACAAAAATTAACTGAATACATAGTAATGCTTTGTTTTTCTCCTCAAGATCTTTTGCATAGGGAAGCAAATAAAATTTCTGAGAACAGAGATTTTTCACACCAATAAAACCTTTATATTCATTAATAAAAACCCTAATACATATTTCTTCATTTTTCTAAGAGAGATTCACCAAGAACTTTCACCAAAAACAAAATTACACTGTATCTTTTACAAATGATTTTTACACTCGTGTGTAAAATCTTCATTCACATTTACTACTGTAAAAAGGGGGTTTTACATTTACAACTGTAAAATGAAATTCTTACATATGCTGTAAAATTTCTTACATAACTTTTTAATCTCAAAAATAAAATTCACACAGCCATTCTTCATTAGCTCTTGCTCCCCTTCATTTGAGCAAAAAAAATCCTCTTCATTTGAGCAAAAAAAATTACATTTCAACCCCCTTCGTTTTATGTTGCGCACTGTTATGCCTTATATGTCTTGCATCACACAATAGTCAACACATAACAAAAGGAAATTTCATATACATATGCGTTCTTTTTTTTGGTTACAAATCTTCAACCTTGCACTGTTGTGCAAACCTCTAATTCTTCAACCTTCACTGCTGCGAACCCAACTTCTTCTCCTCCCACGTGCAATTACAATACAAAGTCAACGTCTACAACAAAACTATATTGCATACGATTTTTATGTGTTAATACATGCCATATGAAAAATTTAATATTTTTAGCTAAGACAGATTAAATAAAAGCCGGCCCTAAAAGTAAAAATAACGTTCTAACAGATTGATGAAGATCCATGTCCGATGAAGATCCATGTCGTTGACTTGATCCGACTCATTTCGCACATTTGGTCGGGGTGTTCTAAGGCCCTCTGACAAATACCACAAAGGCTGAAAAGTGGTGCGATAGAAAACGAGTGGTTTTCCGAAAATAAATGCCGCGCAGGGGAAATTAATATTTCAACATAACTTGGAGCATTTTCTCTGGCACGCGGTCACAGAACTTCGGAAAGGGCATTAGCCAAAATCTGTTACTGAAAATTAAGTTCAAACGAGATTCAAATATTTGTTACCGAGGTATTTTGTTTTATGCACTTCATTTCAAAAACTTCGCATGGTTCATATTTTCTCTCGCACGCAACCACAAAACTTCGGAAAGGGCGTTAGCCAAAACCTATTGCAGCAAATTAAGGTCAAACGAGATTCAAATATTTTTTACGGAGGTATTTTGTTTTCTGCGCTTCATTTCAAAAACTTCGCATAGTTCATAAAATAAACCTTATGAAATTGATAAGTCCTCGTGAGAATACGAGGTATTCATGACGTTTGAATTTTTTTTAAAAAAGAGTTTATTCTTAAAGAAAAGGGAAGGGTTTGTTATTTTTTTTAAGCTAATATAAATAAAAACTTGGAAAGGAAGAATTGTAGTGGGTTTGTAATTTTTTTAAGTTTTTTCAAAAAAACCTTCCATATTATTTCAAAAGTGTTTTTTTTTTTTCAACTTTCAAAGTAAATGTAGGATTTTTTAAAATTATTTAATAAAAATTTGGAAAGGAAAAGGATTTTTAAAGGAGATTTAAAAGAAAACGCTGACATTTTGCATTCAAAGGAATGGCTTCCTCGAGTGCTTTGCCATAGACCTCGACTTTGTTTGGCAAAACTTTTGAGTTTTGGTTTTTGAGAATGACGACATTCATGCAAACCCAAGAATGTTGGGATGCACTTCAAACTGAGCCGAGTCAAGAAGCATGGGAAGTCATGACTAATAATCAAAGGAATGCAGCGAATGAACTCAAAAAGAAAGAACATAGAGCCAAATGTAGAATTCAAAACTGAGTAGATGACTCTATTTTCGACAAGATAACAGGCACATCCACAACACATGAAGCTTGGGAAATCTTGAAAGTTGTGTATCAAGGTAATGATACAGTGAAGACAATGAAATTACAGACATTGAGATCACAGTTTGAAACCCTAAAGATGACTGACACAGAAAATGTGGATCAGTTCATGACTAGAGTTGTGGGAATAGTAAATCAAATCAAATTCATCGGTGAAACCATTTCAGATGAGAAAATTGTTTAGAAAGTCCTTCAAAGTCTGCGCAAGAAATATGACATGATTGTAATAGCCATTCTGGAATCCAAAGATCTTACAATTTTCTTAGTAGAACAATTGACTCGATTGCTTCTAGCACATGAAGCAAGACTCAACTTGACAAAAGATTCCATGGAACAAGCTTTCAAAGCACAACTCTCTTTTGGCAGAGGTAGAGGCAGAGGATATAGAGGCGGCAACAAGCGAGGCAGAGGCCGAAGCAGAGGAAAATCAGAACATCATCATGCAGCAGAGTAGTGGAGACCTCCACAAAATCAAACTCAAAGAACCAAACCTTGGAGCAAATATAATGTTGAGTGTTATTACTGCAAGAAATTTGGGCATTATGAAAATGAATGCAAAAAGAAATAGTCAGATCAGCACAAAGGCAATGTCCATCTCTCCAATAATGAAGGAGAATCCTCTGAAACAATGTTATTTCGTGCAATTTTTCTGAAGACACTCACAACGAGGATCTTTGGTTGCTGGACAGTGGCTGCATCAATCATATGACAAGCAACAAAAATCTTCTTTCTGATCTTGATGCTTCCATAACATGAGAAATTACTCTTGGAGATCATTCTTGCATTAAAGCTGAAGGAAAAGGTATTGTTCCTATTCTTACTAAACAAAATCAGTAGAAATACATTCTTGATGTTTATTATGTTCCAAATCTAAAGCATAACCCCATTAGTGTAGGACAACTAATGGAACATGGTTATGAAGTAATATTTCAAGGGAGCACATGTTATATCTATAACAAACCTCCCAATAGAAGACTAATAGCTAAGGTTGAAAAAACCAAGAATAGGATGTTTCCTTTGACTCTTAGAAGTCGAATCTTTCATAGTCTTTTGTACACAATGTGTCAAGAATAGATGAGTCTAAGCTATGGCATTCTAGATATGGCCACATACCATTCAAAAGTCTAAGTCGGCTTTAGAAACAGTCAATATTCATTGGTCTTCCTACTATGAATGAGAAAGATTGTAATTGTGAAATTTGTGTTATGTTGAAGCATAAAAGAGACAACTTTCCCACATCTTCCTCTAGAGCAAAAGAGCCTTTAGAGCTTGTCCATACAGATATATTTTGTGCTATGCAGACACAGTCTATTGGTGGTAGTCTTTAATTTCTAACATTCATTGATGATTATAGCAGGAAGACATGGGTGTATTTTCTGAAAAACAAATTAGATACATTCTCAAGGTTCAAAGAATTCACAGCAGAAGCATAAAATCAGAGTGGAAAGTCTTTGAAAGTACTTAGATGTGATAGAGGAGGAGAGTGCAACTCCAATCACTTCAAAGAATTTTGTCAACAACAAGGAATCATAATGCAGAACACAACAAGATATACCCCACAACAGAATGGAGTAGCAGGAAGAAAAAATAAAGCAATCATGAACATGGCCAGATGTATGTTTCGTGAGAAGAAGCTGTCAAAAAATTATTGGGTTTAAGCAGTTTCAACAGCAATCTATGTTCTCAACAGATCTCCAACAACCACTCTCCAGGATACAGTACCTCAAGAAGCATGGGATGGTAGAAAGGTAAATGTGTCTCACTTCAGAATTTTTGGATTAGTAGCTTTCTCACATGTTCCTGAGAAGCTAAGAAATAAGCCTGATGATAGGATGAAAGATGTATTTTCATAGGCTATAGTGAGTAGTGAAAGGCCTACAAACTTTACAAACCAGTTACAAAGAAGTTTGTTTTAATTAGAGATGTAAAAATTTTTGAAAATAAATCTTGGTTTGATCAAGTTGATGATGCTTCAAGTCAGAGTTTTTATCCACCAGAGCCACCTAGATTATAGGTTGAAGAAGAGCCATACCATTTTGAAAATGGTACATCTTCAAGCAATGAATCGACTATTGATTCAACATCTTCAGAAGATAATCAAAAAACAAGAAGCATCAGAGAATTATATGAGCAGGAGCATGATTTTGACCAACATTATATGTTTGCATTTCTTTCATCTCAACCAACTCATTTTGAAGAAATTGTTGCCATAGAGAAGAATTAGACTTGGGAATTCGCTGATCTCCCAAGAGACAAAGCTAGAATTGGTGTAAAATGGGTATATAAGACCAAGCTCAATGAAAAGGAGAGACTGAGAAACATAATGCAAGGCTAGTTGCCAAAGGATTCTCACAAAATTTTGGTGTCGACTATGGTGAAACCTTTGCTCTAATAGCAAGGTTAGACACTGTCGGAATCATTTTGTCCACAACAGCTCAACACAAATGGAAAGTCTATCATCTTAATGTAAAATCTGCTTTCCTAAATGGTATATTGTAGGAAGAAGTTTATGTAGAGCAACCTCCTCATTTTGAAGTTCCAAGAGAGGAACATAAGGTATACAGATTGAAGAAATCCTTGTATGGTTTGAAACAAGCCCCAAGAGCTTGGTACAGTTGCATTGACACATATCTCATCAAAAGTGGTTTTCTTAGAAGCAATCATGAGCCAAATTTGCATACCAAAATGCATGAAGGTAAAATTCTGACTGTATGCCTTTATGTAGATGATCTTCTTTATACAGGAAATATGATGTTAGAATATTTCAAAACAGCAAAGCAAAAAGAGTTTGATATGACAGATCTAGGAGTCATGAAATACTTCTTAGGCATTGAAATTCACCAATTCGCTAATGGAATTTTTGTCAGTCAGCAAAAATATGCCAGTGATATCATCAAAAAGTTCAGAATGACCAATTGCAAACCTGCAGATACACCAATTGCTCAAGGAACAAAACTGAGCAAAGAAGATGTAGCACCACCAGTTGATTCCACATTGTATAAAAGTCTAGTTGGTAGCTTGTTATATCTCACTCCAACTAGACCTGATATTATGTTTGCAGCAAGCTTTGTCTCCAGGTTTATGCAATCAGCTAAGATTTCTCATTAGAAGGTTGCAAAAATGAACCTAAGGTATATCGCTGGGACAATAGATTATCGTTTGTTTTATAGACATTCTGAAAATTGTTCACTTTTAGGTTATACAAATAGTGATTATGCAGGGAGTTTAGATGATCGCAAAAGCACCTCAGGGTATGCTTTTCATCTTGGAACCAATCTGATTTCATGGGCATCCAAGAAAAAGTCAATTGTTTCAATATCTTCTGCAGAGGCAGAATATGTAGCAACAAATTCAGTAGCTTTTCAGGCTGTGTGGTTAAGAAGATTATTGAAATACGTTTCAAATATTCAGAAGGAGCCAACTCCAATCTACTATGATAACAATTCAGCTATTTCCTTATCAAAAAACCATGTATTCCACAAAAAGAGCAAGTACATTAACGCTCATCTTCATTTCATCCGAGAGCTTGTCAATGGAGGGGACATAGTACTTTCTTTTTGTGGTTTGAAAGATCAACTAGCAGACATTTTCACAAAGCCATTGGGCAAGAATGTATTTGAATTTCAAAGAAAACAACTTGGCATTGTAAGTGTCACTACATGTAACAGTTCAGATTAGGAGGGGATGTTGAGATATTAATCTCAGTGTTATTTAGTTGTTGGTTAGGTGTCGTCGTGTCATAAGAAGTTTAGTCTTACTTGAGTTCTACTCGATAGATGTTGAGTTTTACTTCAGTTATTTGTTATTGATGTTTACAGTTGATTCATAGGTCAATGGTAGCAGTTGTTTCAGTCGATCCAGAAACAAACATAGACCAGGGAAGCAAGAAGGGAGCTCTTCACTACCTCGACAGCCTAAATGTGATCGGAGAATCGTAACCCCTTGCAAGACCTCCGGACCTTCCTTAGCGATATAACCTATTTAGTCAAGAAGAGCAATCTCTTCTCCATTTTTACAGTTTCATTATTTGTCATGAACACCGCCTTACAATGTTGATCCTTCGAAGGGGTGCAACTGCCCTAACCTTTTCAATTCCAATTGAACATCATCACCATGACCCTTCGAGCCTGACGAGGCCTTAATCGACTTAATCGTTTTGTATAAATATAGTTGATTTGGGTTAGAAGTGGTATCGAGAGTCGAGACACGCAGTTGTAAAGCAACTGTTGTAGCTGCTTTTCCATTTTCCATTTCCATGGTTATGTAAATGAGTGGTGTTTTTGTTAGCATTCGTACCTCCCTATCGTTTTTGTGTCTTCCATTGTTTATTCTGAATATTGTTTTGTGTCTTCCATTTTTTACTCTGAATACTTTCAATTGTTATCAAAGCCAGAACTGTTATGTTTCCTTCCTTCCACTGCTATGTTTAATTTTGAATTACTAGCCAGTATTTGTAGAGTTGTTTCCATTGTCTGTTGGGAATTATTTCAGGATCATTAATGTGTGAATTAAAAAAGAGCTTTTGCGGTTATATGGAAATTTTCTTGGTTTTGAATTGTTGAATTGTTCAATGCAGTGGAGCTACATTGGGTTGACAACTGAGGTTAAGTCAACAACGTCCAAGAGTGTTAATGAGGTTTCACATTGAAGCTTGCCAATGAGGTGAAGGTTGTGTTTGTCGTAAAAATCATATGTTGTAGTGTATTCCAAGCATGGTGACTTGTGTGTAGAGCTGGAGCAACCAAGAAAGTGCGAGAAGCAGCGAGCATCGAAGTTTTACTAGTGTAAGAGTTGGAGTGCGGTGGTGTATGTAACCTAGAGAACAAATTCTATGTGGATCAGTCAGTGTTGGAGTAGTCAGTGTCTTAGTATTAGCCAGGAGTGCATTTTCCTATTGTGTGATGTGATACAAATTTTCTCAGCCTATTGAGAAAGTCGTGACCTTGTAGAGCTGCGGCCATATCGACAAGGATCATTGAGGCATATTCTCTGCCACAGTATATTGAGCTCAAGAGAAGACATATGCAGTTGGTTTTGAGAGTATATAAAAATTATATGTCATATTTGTAGCTAAACTATGCGAGCGAATTATAATTTTGTTTTGCAAATCGTTTGAGCTTTCAAATTATCAACCAAATAATAGTTTTCAATGAGTAGTCAATTATGTGTTTCTGTGGAGCTTTGAGTCCGTTTCGAAGTGGAAGTGAAAGCTGGATAAAGAGCGTTGAACCTGTAGTATTCAACCCATTTATGAAATAGGAAGCATCAAAGTTTTTCCAACTAGAGATCGGTGGTGTGGTAGAGTTGCAAGCCTGAGGAGCAAGAGGCCCCTGTGAGAAGAAGCGGCCTGAAGAACGTGTTGTGAACAACATGGAGTTTCCTAGACCAGTGCTAGATTCACATGGCATGAGAAGGTGCATTGAAAAATATATTGAGTTTTGTGTGACACAGAGGTTGTGGAGATTGACCGGCGTGTTGGAATTCACTGACTAGAATTGTGAAGAAAACATCGTTCTTGAAGAAAGGTCATAACTGGGTATTGCACTGTTGTCAAAGCAGTGCGTTGATTGTTGTTTGAAGTTGTTAGGAAGAAGCGTGTGCGTTGAGATCGAGACCTCTTGTGCCTGTGTTGGGCATTGATCCGAGGTGAGGAAGACTTTGTGTGTGTTAACTGTTGAAGCTGACTAGAGTGGTCAGTGTATTCGAGTTTGTGAAAAAGGTGAGGCTTAGTGTGAAGTCGTATATCAAAGCCAAGTGTTAGAGTTCATGTTGTGTGGAGAACTCATGGATGAAATAATTGAAGAAGTAAAAGTGATATTGTTGGATTTAGAGACGTCTAATTACAATAATTAGGTTGGACATGCGTGCATTATGATTATGATATCAAATACTGTCAGCAAGATTACGTTTAAGTAATGATTAAATATGCCAAATAATGTGATTAATTAAGTTATGGCATTAAACGTATTTAAATAAGGATTTGGATACAAATACATATAGAATAATGTTAATCAATTATAATTGTTAATGGAACGATTATAATTGATTGAAATAATAGCAGTAATAAATATGGACAGCCAAATTTCGGCTGCCCTAGGATTGGGGCTGAAATTTAGCTGTCAATTGACAGCCAAATTTCGGCTGTCATAGGATTGAGATTGCTATAAAAGGGCTGAGTCTCCAAGGCTTGCAATCACTCAGAAAACAGTCTCCTCCATTGAAGACTTGATACTCTATCAAGGATAGCCAGAGAGAAGGATTGCAAGTTCTTGGAAGGATTCAAGAGCCAACAACTCAAGTCAAGACCAGGAGCTTTAGAAGATGGAAAGTAAGTTCCGCTATGCTTTATTTTCAATTTCTTATAAGTTCCTCTGTGCATTATTTTCAATTTCTTACAAAGGAGTAGATCTTGGTTAGGGTTTAAAGTAATTAGGAAAACCCATAAATTAAATCTTTCAAGTGGTATCAGAGCACCCTTATGTAAGAATTACAGTTTATTTCGGTTTTAAATGATTCTCTGTCTGTAAATATGAGATTACCTGAATGACTGCCCTCGCGCACTTGCTGTTAGCATCATCCGTAGCTTCATCGTGTTCCTCCGTAAAATCATGGCATATATAATTAGCTGTACATCTTTCCCCGGACTTACCCAGATGGTAACACCTGTATGAAAGTTATAAACTTTGACATGTTTGAAAATAAATTATGACATTGCCATGAAACTCTGACGGAGTAGTGCAGCTTAGATGTAATATATGAGGCCTGACTCACGTTTCATTCAAATGTGTATTAGGCATCAAAGTTACAAAATGATAGTAGTAGTCAATGTTTGATGAATAATTTTAAATAGAAATTGTCACGCAAACCTGGCAACGGATAGTAGCAGAAAATGTCGAGAACATTCATTTGCTCTTAAATTTTTCAGCATTGGCCTTTTACAAGGGGAGTTTCCTACTGTTTTACATTTCAGAATGAAATGATGTAAATTAAATTCTTCAGAGCACCTTGAAATAAAGTAGAATATGATATCTTTTTCTCGAGAAGTAGGGAGGGATATCTTAAAGTAGATAGCGAGTTATAATATTAAAACTCTGGATGTTTCTCTCAAAGTTAATCATTCGATTTTACTTTAAACAAATTCCCATAACAGAATGCTTTGCAAAATGGGAATAAATCCATCCTAAATTTACCTCAGTTTACCTGCCGGCTTATAACTGCCCTAGTTCAAGCTATTAGTTTTGTAGCACTTTTATTCAACGTCTGGGGCATTAATTCTATGAAATAGGTATTTGGTTCCTATTACTTCTCAGTGGTGCTTGACCTATGATTATGCCTTTGCAGCGATTTTTTTTTTTGTATGTTGTAGTTATCTGAAGTTTTATCAAACTCGTCTTGCACGAATACTGACATCATCCTTAGATGTCTGGTAGTGAAATGTTTTTTGCTTGAATGTGAATATATTTAGTTATTTATGTTGGATTAAACAAGAACCTCATCCCGTTGCAGAGGGAAGGAATGTTTCCAATTTTATAATAGAATGTCTCGATATAACTCGAGTAAATCAATGGTGTATAATTAAAGATTTTGTTAAAACAACGTTTTTTTTATTTTATTAAGGATTTTGTTAAACTGATTTTAATAATTTTATGAAAGAATATTTAGATACAACAATATCAAATTAATGGTGTATAATCAACAAGTTGTTTTTATGAGTAATTATATATATTATGCTATATTTAGGCTAATTATAGGATTTTAGATATTATTTAAAAAAATTGGTATTCACACCAAATTAAAGGGTATAATACTGAATTCTAAATTGATCACAATAATGCTAATTATGGCATAAAAATTTGTATTAACGTTAGTTACTGATATAATACCAAATTCGGATTTTATCACAATGATGCTAATCATGGCAACCATAAATAAATTATTTAGTGTTCTCTAAATAAATTATTGAAGCATTTCTAAAAGGTAATCATTGCAAAAATTGCTAAAGTTTTACTAATTTTGGAATCTAACTAAAGGCGTTTTTTTTTTGAAATATACATGTGTTGTTTTTCGCATGAGTCAAGCATTGATGTTCGCAAACGAACCGCTCTCTGTAAGACGATTGCAAGGGTGACTCATGACAAGTTGAATTGACGTGCTGGCAATGGACGTGGGTGTTAGCTTTCCCAAAGGAGGGTTGGCGCCTGCTAAGTTGTTTGGTGCATAAGGGTAGTGTATGAAAATTAGTTGCAACACACATGGAGTAGCGATGGTCGTTAGTTCATGGATATGTTAGTCTGACCCAAAGGTAGATTGACAAAAAGGTTGCATGTTTTTACTTTATTCACTACACCAAAGTGCCTGAAGGTAATGATTGCACCCAAAGGTGTTTCATTATTAAATGGTGTTTTGGCTAAAGTTTTAATGGAGAAAATATTTTTTACACATGCCTTTAGATAGATTTTAGAATTATGATTAAGGATCAAATCGTGATGCATCGTATCTAAATTATTTCCTTGTTCTTGAATTTTTTTTTCAGATCTAAACATAATGTCAAGTCTAAGTCAGATTAAGCCCCTCATGGGAAACAATTTCAAACAGTGGGAGGAAAAGCTGAAATTAGTCTTAGGGATCATGCAATTGGACACAGCACTGAGATCTGATCGCCCCAAGCCTAATAAAGAGAGTGAGGAAACTCCTCAAGAGAAGGCTGACATTGCTAGATGGGAGCATTCAGATCGCATGTGCATAATGGTGATGAAGCAAACGATCCATGAGACTTTTCGAGGCATCATACCTGATACAGAGACAAGTGCTATTAAATACCTTAAGGCCCTTGAAGAAAAATTCACAAAGAGTAAAAAGACTGAAGTTAGTACACTCTTTGTGAAGTTGGCAACAATTAAATACAAGGGAAAAGAAGGGGTTAGAGAGCATGTTATTGAGATGACAAGACTGCAACGTGCCTTGAAAGAGCATAATTATGACATCTCTGATGAGGTTCTCATTGAGTTCATTTTTCTGTCTCTCCCGTCTAACTTTAGTCAATTCAAGATGACTTATAATTGTCAAAGAGAGACGTGGACACTGCCTGAGTTTGAGGCTCAGTTGGTGCAGGAGGAAGAGAGACAGAAAATGACTAAGGGAGAAAGTGCTCATGTAGTAACATATAATCCTAAGGGTAAAGGCAAGAATCGCAAGTTTACTGCCAAGGAAAAGGGACCTACCAAGGTAGCTGCAAACAATGCCGCGCAGAAAAGCAAGAAGGAAGATACTTCTGCAAAAGTAGAAGAAAAGAACTGTTTTTTCTGCAAAGTGCCAGGACATACAAAGAAATTCTGCACCAACTATCATGCATGGTTGGCAAAGAAAGGTATGTCTCTTGCGTTAGTTTGTTCTGAAGTTAATTTAAGTTCTGTATCTAGATATACTTGGTGGATAGATTCAGGTGCAACGACTAACATCAGTATGTCGATGCAGGGTTGCCTAAGCCATCGCAAGCCAAGTGAGGCAGGTGCTACGTACGTAGGAAATGGCAATAAAGTAGAAGTGGAAAGCATAGGAAAATTTAGATTATTATGTAAGACATGATTTTATTTAAGTTTTGATGCTTTAGTGGTTCCATCTTTCAGAAGGAACCTAATTTCTGTATCTTATTTGGACAAAAAAGGTTATGTATGTTCATTTGGTAATGGAAATTTCAGTTTGTGTCGAGATTCTAAGCTTCTTGCTTCTGGTATCCTGTCTTCTTATGATAATCTTTATTTTCTAGATATAGACACTTCACATTCAGAGGCA
>APFE030349057.1:81862-110473 GCA_000404065.3 Pinus taeda
CCCTCCCCCCACCCAGAAAAAAACCACCTTCAATGGTCACCATAAGTCGACGATACATTTGCTACAACATTTCGACTTTAGCTAGGCATTTCACCAAGGTGTCTTTCTTCTAATTCACATGGAATGTGCTCTCAACATGCCTTAAATGGACATCAATCCAATCCACATAGAAGCACAAATTCCTCAACATCCTTTTGACATCTTTCAGGGATGCAAATATTTTTCACTACTCAACTTGTTTGTCTATAAGAACTAACCCCAACAGTGCCTTCATTTTCCAACAAAGAGGAATTGAGTTCTATTATTCTTTCTTTCATCCTCTGGAGTGTCCAGGATCTAGAACCCACCCATGCAAGTCTAGAAGCAATTCTGAATAAGATAATGACTTCCTCTCTTGTCCCACTTTTGTCTTTAGATCCCTTATCTCAAGACACACTTTTGGTGGAACTTTGTTAAAATAAGATGCCATCGACTCATGAGTAAACAACCTCACTCCCCTCTGACCAAGCCGAGAAGCACTCCCTCCATTCCTTTTGCTTCTTTGTCTATGCCTTGGTGGCATCTCAAAATCACTAGGGGGCTGACTTGATTTTCTGTAGGGATTACCCCTACCTGCAAAATGATAGATAGACCAAACCCTTTCCCTCTTGACCAAATCATGACACCACACACTAGTTCGTCACAGTAGCCCTAAATGAAATGACTAAATTTAGATAGCAAGCCACCTAAGCGAGTAGGGGATGATGCAAATTCAACAACCGGTTCAAATTCCTCCACCATTTCACCAAAAGAAAACCACCTGATGATACCAGACCACCCCACGAAACCAGACCAGCAACAATCCAGTAGCCAGAGACTAGAGACACATTCCCTATACGAGAAACTGATGCAACATGTAGAGAGCATAACCCACAACAAGATTTGCGTACAGATTCCCATGTCGCAGCTTAGAGAGCACAAACCCAAACACTCCAAGACCCAAGATAGAACCAAAGGGAAAATCCCACTCCAAAAACACTTGACAAGCAAGGAATGAAAAAATATGTACACCTAGAAGCAAAAGCCCATAGAATTCTAGATAGATAGCTGACCCAGCCCGACAAAAAGACAAAACAAAGGAAGAGAACTTACAGGCGCAATTCTTTAGCCAACAAAGATGGGAAAACCACTCTGTCAACCAATGGAAAATGCGGACCTAGTACACCACCTTCGTGTAGCAATAGGAGGCCAACCACAAAGAAGTGCACCTCCTTAAGCAAATCATTAGAAAATTCCACACCACGAAGACTCCCATTTTCCTATGCTTAGACAATGTGCTCCACAAGGGAATTAGCCTAGGTTCTCGCATTCACCTCACAAGTTGAACCACGAGCTCTACACACCATGGCCCAAGATCCACTCCAATGTTTTCAATGCGTGCTCATGCATGTGATTCTAATGTGGCATATCTCCCACACTAATTAGAAGATTACAAGGCATATTGTGTCCTTTCTACATTAACACCCCTATAAAGAAACCAATATTAATTGTTTTTGCTTTTTAACATTTTTAATAATTCTTGCATGAAAAGTATAGGTTTTGTAAAAATTTTCATCTAATATCATCTTATTATCTATGTTCAATCCTTGAAGTAGCATGTAATTATTGTTGTACATTGACTCCTAGAAGAAGCAAATAGATGTAGATATGTTCGTAGAAGAATTCAAAACTTCTTATTTCCATGCAGCAAATAAGAGATATTGTTCTCTTTGACTCTTCGACAGCTCGATGTTCTTAGGGAGAGATTCAAAACTTCTTATTTCTTTATGGCAAAATTACAATTTTATGCGTTGTACAGTTCAAAGGTGTGATCGGGAGATTTTCTAGATTTTGCAAGATCGTACAAAAACTCCCGACGACTTTAATCAAAATTCTGAAATGTTCTCGAGCATCTGACGGTTTGAAATTCGTACAGGGTAAGAATGTTTGCCTTTAGGCCAATTTACAAAAAAGGAAGAATTTGTACGAAGGACGAATTTTTTCTTATAAGTCAAGTTCTCAATGAAAATATTGCAAATGTGAGGACCCGACTGAAGTAATGGAGAATGCTGGTAGCTAGGAGATGCAGTCCTCAAAATGTGCATTTTTCAGATCTCTGAACTGATTTAATTTTGGCAGAATAACTGTCTTCATATCCGGTCTGTCTCGGCGCCGCAATTCTGTGCATTTAAGGGCAAGTTCAGCAAACTCTTCAGTTTCCCTAAGAGGCCAGTCCCCAGCCGTTTTGTCCAGAATTTCATTGAGTGAGCCCTCCTGGATGGCTTTTTGAACGTCCTCCATAATACCCATTGGGGATTTGGCCGTCAGCAATTGCAGGAAAATGATTCCCATAGCATATACATCAGACGCAGGAAACAATGTTCCGGTGCGTACGTACTCTGGATCCATATAATAGAAGGTGCCAGCAAGGACTGTCATCTTGTATTCAGTAAGAGCGCAAGAGACTGGAGGAGGAATGAGCTTAGCTAGTCCTACATCGCTGATTTTGCCCACAAAATTGTGATCTATCAATATGTTGGCAGGCTTTAGATCACGATGAATGATTGGCTCTGGCGTGGTGGTGTGAAGAAAATGAAGAGCGCTAGCTATTTCTGAAGCCATTCGAAAGCGGATAAACCATGGAAGAGAATCTCCGTCACCCCTGTGGAACAACACATCCTCTAAACTGCCATTTTCCATATATTCATAAACTAGACATCCGCGATCAGGGCAAGCGCCAAGCAGCATAACCAAGTTGGGGTGATGTATGCGGCTTAGAATCTCAATCTGCAAAAAAATATTCAGGAGACATTATCCGACGCTTATTCAAATTCTGTTTATTTAACCTTCCATTGTCGTTAATTGACATTAGACATGGAAACAATACAGCTAGTAAATCACCCAAATTCTTTTCATACCTCGCGTTGGAATTCATCTCTGCCTTGAGCTGTATCAGCTTGGAGAACTTTGATAGCCACAGTTGTATGATCTAAATTGGCCTTGTAGACTGGGCCATATCCTCCCTCGCCTATTTTAAGTGATTCAGCGAAGAAATCCGTAGCAAATTTAATTTGTTCTATTGAATATCTTCTAAATCTCTGATCAGAAGTATCATTTGTGTCCTCCGGTTTCCCGAACTTTAGACTTATAACATCCTGTCACAAGTAGTCCAACTTTTTTTAAGCAAGATTCAATATTTATATTTTTTTTGTTATCAGGTAGCAAAAGATGCTGACCTTGTCCTCTGCAGCAGTTGCCTTTTCAGATGTGCTTGTCTTTATGCTGTTACTTGCAGATCTAGCCTTTTCAGATGTGCTTGTCTTTATGCTGTTACTTGCAGATC
Source organism: Pinus taeda (assembly GCA_000404065.3). Lineage (NCBI taxonomy): Eukaryota > Viridiplantae > Streptophyta > Pinopsida > Pinales > Pinaceae > Pinus > Pinus taeda. Next base: position 85,224 of record APFE030349057.1, read on the forward strand.
TATTTCTCACCAGGCTTCCTGAAAAGAAGCTACTTATGCTCCACTTTGATGCTGAGGCCGTTTCAAAATCTCTTCTGGGTTTATCAAAACGCTGGTTGCCATTTTTATCTCTGACATTTCCTTCACTACATTCCAAAACCCTCTCCCCTGTCATTTCTAAAACAATAAAAGAAATATAGCTCAGAACAATGACAAGGCACAGTTTATATATATTTTACATTGATTCTATTACAAAACGTAGAGTGAAATCACAAGAATCTAAAGCACCAGTGATATAATATAGCTCGTTTCTAACAATTTTCATTACGTAAATTGCAGGCAAGGGAGACTGCCAAAAATGAATATATTCACAAAACAATCCACCTAACGGTAGAGAAATTGTCTTGCCAAAGAATACAGTATAGAGAAACTGTCTTTGCCAAATAATACTTTAATACCTCTTGGTAGTAAAGCGTATTCTGAATTATTTGTTCTGCCACTGTGTGCTGAAGTATTGCGAGGATGCACTGAAACCAGTTTTCCTTTTGCTATAACATACACATCACAAAACTTTGAGGCTTTCTTTGCTATACTTGTTGGCATATCAAGGGATTTAAGTTTCCTACAAAAAAATTCAGAGCATGGACATTGATAATTCTATGACATGAAAATAGCATTTAAGATAGAAAAATTATAGAAACATCTTTAATTCAATGCAAGAAATGGCCTTAATTGATTACTGTGTGTTCCCCAAGCGCTCTGTCCAATCCAAATTTTGTTGAGATAAGCAGACAATAAATCGAGGCAGATAGCAATTGTAACAAGCAGCAGAAGTGCTACCAAAATTTGGAAGATTTTGTTCATCAATGGAACGATGTGGAGTTATTTAATTGATACATCCATAAATTCAATTTACCTTAATATATTATTAGAAGACCCCAGAATGAGCTTTCCGATTTTGGAATTTGAGATATATTCCAAAATCGCCTTTGATACATCATTATCTTCTAGCACAATTGTTTGTGCTTGTACCTGATTTCCATTGACAATCAGTAAATATTTTTGCTTGATTCTAACATGGCAAAACAGCTGCCTCGTAATCAAAAACTTCTAAGAGGAGGTAAAGTTTTCAGATGACCTTTTTGCTGTTACACATCTCCTGAAAAGGCCATAATAAATTATGAGTTTCTGATGCAACTTTATCCATATAAGCAGTCACAACATCCATGGATAAGTGTGCAATTGGAATGTTCCCCACTGCAAACCAGAAACGCTCTAAAGTTATATCAAGTGTATTAGAATCACACAAAATTTAAAGGCCTAGAGCTTGCTTTTCATTTTGAAAGGAAAAAACTTTAAATGTTTAAGAGAAGATATATAGAAACACTGGTGCACTTCTCATGGAATGTAATAAATGAGCAGAGTTCATTTTAATTTTGAATTTTATTAAAGTAACCTAGTTTCATTTTAATTTGGGATTTACTGACTCTAAATAATATATAAAAAAAGTGTAACCTTATTGGTTTCGACACTATAATTTTTTTAACAGGGTAAAAGAGGTGTATTGCTGTTGCCCCTCTCAATGTTTCAATTACTGGTGTGTTGTTGTTATCTTCCTCAAAGTTTGATGGATTCCCCTTAAGTGGCATGGTGGCTCTTTGCTAATCTTATATGCTCAACCAGAGCTAGCTAACTGAAACAGAGTGTCCCACCTACTGGATACACATCGTAAAATAATCATTCAGTGCCTTCTTGTTATATTTACACAACCACCAAAACCATACTAGCTTCTTATTATATTTACACCACCACCAGAACCACACAACCACCAGACCCATACTACCCTAGAGAATGGTTTAGAAGGGTTTTGTCGATTTTACACCCAAGAGATTGGGTTAGTTCACAATTCCTGATAAGCTTTTGGATGGTCATTATTCTTCATCAAAATACAATTTAGGATGGTCTATATTCCTCCTCAAAATACAAAATTTATATGTTATTATAGTTATATAAATTAAATCATTGATCATAATTGATATTCTTCATCAAAATACAATTTAGGATGGTCTATATTCCTCATCAAAATACAATTTTTTTTATGTTATTATAGTTATATAAATTAAATGATTAATCAATATTAATAGTTAATATTTATGTGTTATTTGATTATGTCAAAAACTGTTAAACTAACGCAAAAATAAATATAAGAAACTGAAATCTTTCTTCTTAATTTTATTTTTCCCAAACAAAAATTGTTAAATTATTAAATCTAAATGAAGCATAATTTTTATTTTGTAAAAAATAAAAATTCTAGAATCCATATTCCAAAATAGCCTGTTGATCTATCTCTGTTCAATTTTGAAAATAAAGAATTGAAATTCATGGTAAACGAGAACACAAAGAAGTTATGAATTAGAATTATCTTACTGGGAGTTGGAATGGAAACAATGGGATGCCTCACATGTACCAGAATCAATCCATCTCCCTCGAAAACTAGGTTATCCAATGCCCAATTAACTGTATGCCGGCTATTCTTCTCCACACATACTGCAACTACAGAAAAAGAGGCTGCAGAAGCGGCAGAAAACTGTGAAGCAGAGGAGGCGGTAGGAGCAGAAACCTGTGAATGCTGTCCAAATTCGTGAAGCATATTTTTGTCTTTCAAGGCGCCCATTTCGCTAAACAACACGAATTTTCTGTAAGACAGCCACGCAATTTCGTCTACGGCTCATCTTTTTTAATCAAAGCTAAATATTTTCAACATATTTTGGCTTAATATTGAATTCCCATTTCTTCTCCAAAGACCAGATCAGGGAGTGAGCTGCCAACATCTCGCACTCGTCCAACGATCGCCCATATTCTATTCCGAGCAGGGAAACTAAATTCCCTTTGCAATTACCATTCCTTGGGGTTTTCAATGCCTCCCTTAACGAGCAAGCAACCCGAGATTTCCTTACCACAGATTTCGCCTCTGCCTGATTGATATACGTATAACATAGTCCCCCAGCCTGATTAACAGCTGTAATTGATGTGAAACATACTTATCTAGTTTAGCGGTAAGTCATAACTCTGATCGTTGTTAGTTTTTTTTTAACCTAAGAAATAGTACTGAAGCCGCCCTCCGGGGTACATATTTTTGACGAGAATCAAATTTCTTGAGAATAAATCTTCTTACTTAACAATTAAATCATGACAATAAGACTAATTATTAAAGGATTAAACTTTTTGAGATTAAATCTTCTCACCTAACAATTAAATCATGACAATAAGACTAATCATTATAATTAGTTATTTTAGTTTTATCGACACCCTAAATATTTCCTATTTCTATAATGATAGAAACTAAACCCACCTCGATCTCTCTTCAGAAAATTAAACCAGTAAAAACCAAACCTTCCCACCTAAAGATTTCCTATTTTTATAATGATAAAAACTAAACCCACCTTAATCTCTCTTCCGAAAATTAAACCAGTAAAATTAAACCATAGCCAAAAAAACTAATCAATTTAATCCAGGCTTCTAGATATTTTATAGATACTCTTAAGATTCCCACCTAAGATACCTTTAAGATTCCCCATCTCGATCTCTCCTGTAACCGATGTGAAATATGCTGTCTGTATTTGAAGGTCAACCAAGCGTGAGTTAACAGATGGAAAAAATAAAAAAATAAGGTTGACATAAGATACATTTCCATTTATTTAATTCGGATAATCTAAATTTAAATTTTCATCAATCAACTAAAATTAATAAAACTCTAATTTAAATATCGAAAAAAGGCTGATTTTCCACGTGCAATCTTGTCACGTGTATATCACATATAATGCTGACGTGTCGATTGCGTATCATGCTCACTCTTTCGTCTGGTAGGCCTGCGGCAGTTACTGTCACCGGACCACCAACGGGAAGATGTGTGGCTGTTTTTCACGTTGAAGTATAGGTGTTTTAGCGGTTATACTTTTTTGGGTTAAATTTGAAATTTAGAAAAAAAAAAAAAAAAAAAAAACTTGAAAAGTCGCTGTCGACAAAAGTATGAGAAAAACTAAACGACAAGATGTCCGAAATTCCACCGTCTTTTATGAAAGAAGAAGAAAGAAAGAAAAACTAAAACACCTATGCTGTGGCCAAAAATATACGAAAAACATAAAAACTATGCTGTGGACAAATACATAAAAACTATGCTGTGGACAAATATATTAGGAATACTTGAAAAAGAAACCTAAACCTACCTGGTAGATAAATATAGCGGAGTAATTTATTGAAGTGGAGAAATTGTCTGGACAATCAAAAGTGGTTGGAATTTGGGCAAAAAAATTCAAAAAATATTGTAGAGGCAATATTTGAATCTTGTTTTTGATAGTGGAAATGGATTCAATACCATCAAAAACGTCTAAGACACCTAAAATTTTGAAGTTTCACAACTATAAATTGGATTTACAAAAATCCTTGCCAGATTTTCTCTAAATATAACAAGAATTACTATAACTTTTCAAACAATTCCTCCCACTAATTTGACGGGCAAATATAGCTTTTTATATGCGATTAAACTTCTAATTATCCAAACCACAATAATTTCTTGACACTACCACTGCAGTTTGGTATTTGATCATGGTTTCATTAATAACGTCCTAATTTTTTCTCAGTTGACGTGAGCGTCATGAGGCATGCTGCCAAGTTACGGGCCCATTGAGCTCCTATGAAGTAAAAGGGCATGCCGCCAAGTTACGGGCCCATTGCGCTCCTATGAAGTAAATGGGAAGTCATGCTATCGATAGGGATGCTAATTTTAAATAGGATTTTATCACATAATGATGGGAGGGATGATGATTTGTAAATTAACCATTTTTTTTGGTCTCTAAAGACTCTATTATTATAATTTAAATGTGAGTGGATATATATTTTAAATCCTAATAAATATATTATTTTGGTTTTAGGTAATCCAAAAGAATTGGTAACTCTGTTTGTTTTGTATGGGGTACTATATTTCTAGAGTTTACTATCGTTTTTTTTGTTGATTTATTATGTCTTTTCTCTCAGTTGATTGGGTCACTATTTAACCTTGGATCTCTTAGTCTACACAATTTCACCAATTGAACTCTAGAGTGACATAAATATATTGTTATTTTAATTGATCATGGTTAAATTACTATTTTTATTACTATTATAATCTATATAGTTTTGGTTTTTGTTAACCTAGAAGAATTGTTAACTCGGTAAGTTTTGTATGGATAACTATACTAGAGTTTACCATCACCTTCCTCTTAGTTGATCTACCATGTCCCTTTCTCTATGAGTTGATCAGGTCACTATTTAGCCTTGGATCTCTTAGTTTACAAGACTTCACCAATTGAACTATCCAATGACATAAATATATTGTTATTTTAATTGATCATGGTTAAATTATTATTTTTATTAATATTCTAATTTAGATGTTTTTTTTTGGTAATCACGCAATTGACCCTTTAATCTCACAATTAACATAATGCTTCATAACACCACTAACCTCATGGGAATTATAATTTAATCTTTAATACCTATATATTTTTAAAAAATATTTATAAGCTTCTAGCATTATCATTATCATCATCATCATCTTCTTCTTATATATAGATACAATAAATTAAAATACTTATATTACTTCAAAGAACCAAAGTATATCATAGTCATCTAGGTGACCAGAGGGAGGAAGAGCATCTCGGCCTTTGCAATCAAATAGCAACTAAAACTAAAAACTGGGACCAAACATATAATCCTCGATCCAAACATAGACAAGGAAAACATTTTTTACATTGACAAATTTTACTGAAAACCGATCACAGATTCGAGAGACAATGCTCCAAGCCTAACGTTGCCACCACAAAAACACCATAGGTAGTTGGCTCATACGCCATACCAGGAAAACCAATGATCCATGCATGATTTGCATTAAACACCAGCAAAAGAAGTGACCCTCCTTCACCCAAATCTCCACATCAGCTGTTAAGTTTCATCCATTTATCAGTTTGGAGACAAAAACTGGCCTCCACGACTAAGGATTAAGACCACAAACAAAACTTTGAGACCGACGATTGCGAACCCTCTAAGCCACTACTATACAAAATAAGAGGACTATCACAAAACTCATCACACCCAACAGGGAAAGCCCATAAATAACCCACCACCTTTTACCCATGCTAGTTATTCTCTCAATAAGAGATGTTGGCCAAAGCCCGTGCACTCGAACATAGGGGATCCAATTGTTTACCTCCTTCAGAATTACAGGGTATGTGGCTTTCAACATGCATCAAGTGGGTGGCTATATTATCCACATAGAACCTCAGGTTTCTCAACATTATTTTCACATCTTCAATAGATGAAAATAGATTATATTTCTCCACATGCTTGTCCCTTAACACCAACCCCATAAGTGTTTTCATCTACCAGTGAAGCGCCACTGAAATTAGGTACTTCTTGCGCCTTCCCATAGTATTTCCACGAACTGGAACCCATCTTGACCTGTCTTCCAACAATTTTGTGTCCAAGAGAGATTTTCTCTCTTCACCAACGTTAATCACCAACTCACAAATCTCTTGGCATGCCTAAGGAGGAATGACATTAAAATAGGGCACTATTGAGCCTTGAGCAAACAACTTGCCACCATGTTGGCTTGGATGAACTCTGACTCCTCCTCTCCTCTCGCTTCTCCATATATTCTTGGGCAACATCATAGAAACACATGAAGATTCTTCCTGTTCCTTGAAAGCATTGCCTCTGCTTGCAAAAGGACAAAGCCATTGACTCGACTCGACCTTGCAAGGCCTAGATACCTCTAGATAATGTCATCACGAAAATATCAACCACAAGAATTGACTTGCGACATAGACTCACCGAAGAAGGAGATGAGAAATTCCTTATCACCCAAAGACTTGGTCCCCTTTACCACTGAGAAAACTAAGTAAAACCCTAGGACCTAGGAAATATAGTTGCACTCAAAATCCCAAAGAGAAATAACGAAACCCCACCCACAACAGAAGGAAATATTTGCAACCAAAGGCATCCAAACTACCCGTAGACTCAAAACCCCAATCCCAACTTTTCCAAGAGGACATAGACGCAACATCCAAAGATCAACCGAGGGTATAAATCCTCCAAAGTATCCATCCCTCAAAATACAGAACAAATTCAATTGTTTCAACACTAAACCTTGAATTCTTATTTTCTCATAAGAACTATGAAAGCTAATCTAATTTGAACAAGACAAGACCAAAAAAACTACACATGCCTTTCCAATTCTAACTGCTAATGATAAATTCCAATAGAAAGCCACCATATCCTCACCCTAATGCAACTGAGCCAAGAAACTCTGACGAGGTGAAAAAATTATGGATTCTCACGACTCGATTGCTCCCTTCTAAAGCGAGAACTCAACCCCAACAAGGTCTATCAAATTGTTATGCTACGAAATCCATGGAATCACCCTCTTTTCCAAAGATTCACCCCTAATGCTTGATGCCCAACTATCAAAACCAAACGACAAGGGACTCCCAGCTCCCCCATCCCATCTTTCTCAAATGCCACCCATCCTATCCCCATCAATTCATAATCCTTCGCCAACTAGAGGGTTCCATGCTCCTTGCCAAGTACGTATGCCCTTCACCAATGTACAATTAATACAATGATGGTGGTGAGCATGAAGTCTCAGTCACCCTTCTTAACATACTTGTCAGGAATATATGCATATATATATGAGATTTTTTTTACAATACAAAGGAATAGATATTCCTTATGATTATAGAAAATAATTTTTATAATTATTGCTAAAATTATTTTTAAGAAATTCATGTAATTTGTAATAGCATTTATCCCCATTCACATTAAAAAATAAAATATGATAATATTAAAGAGGATATTCGCCTATATATATTATAAAAGTAAAATTTAGTTATCTAAATATACTCATCTATTAGAAATAAAATATTATCAAGGTGTAAATTTTATAATAAGATAATTTTGAAGTCTAAAGTAAGCTTCTTAAAAAAATAATAAAATAATCGAAAAAATAATAAAATAAAATTTCTATTGTTGTGACTAAGTGAGGTTTTGAAGAAAAAGTCATTTAAGCGGCCATTACGTTCGTGGATGAGTTAAATCACCATGCTCGATGATGAATATTCCGACATGTTTGGGATAATAGAATTCGAAATGGTGCAAATCTCTAAAACCTTTTCATTATATTTGGGGCTCTTAGCTTGCCAGAGCTACACACCAATGCGGTAAATATTTTAGAGGGCCTGGGTGAGTGACAATGTCGATCACCACATAAAACGATTTGGAGGAGTTCCTTGATTGGTTTCCCGGTAGGAACAGAGATAATTTCCCATTTTTAAGTTGTGTTTGGACTAAATGTAACATTTCCTCTTCAGCTTCATTCAGGGGAATTTTTCACCTCTTTCCTTTTTGTCCCGTGATTTTTTCCTTGTTGGAAAATTGTCTAGTTGCAGTATAAATATGGGTTTCATAGGATGATGTTAGCCTTGAATTATAAAGATGGGTTTTATAGGATGATGTTAGCCTTGAATTATAAAGATGGGTTTCATAGGATGATGTTAGCTCTAGATATTACTCACAAAGAAGATGTTGCATGACCAAAAAAACGAAGGAAGATAAATTTCAAAGAATGAAGTTGTTATTTTCATTTTAGGTATTTATGCATTTTTTTGGTTATTTCCTTTCATATTGATTGCAACTATCTATGAGAGTGTATCATTTTTTAGGTCCAAAGAAAAGACTCGATAGATATGCACGCTGGTTGTGCTAAATTAATGTGTAGAAGTATTATTTTATTTTGATGAGGAAGCATAAATAATATAAACTGTGTCAATGAAATGATATATAAATTGTGTCATCCTATTCACATGTTGAGTGTTCTTCAATCAAGGGAACAATGTTATCCTCACCCTAAAATTTTTGTTATTTCTCTATTAAGGTGCTTCTACTCATTCATAGGAGGATGGCCATCAAAGAAGATGCAAAATAAGCTTCTCCCACAATTCTCTTTATTTCCAATTTCTACCCAAATTTCATCATGGGGGTCATTTGAATTTGGTGTATCATCAAGCAAATTATCTTTGGGAGTAGTTGGTTTCTCCTTATTTTGTAGGCCCCTCTAGTCATTGGGTGGAGTGGGTTCACTAGAAAGATATTATTGATTTGTTGTGTATAGGGATGACTCATCTTTGTAACATTCACCTCGTACAAAATTCACAAGATTAATTTTTTTTACAAGTTTTACCAACATGTAGCATTCCATGAATGACTTATCACATACTTTTAATCTGATCATTAAGTGATATAATCAAAACCACTAAGCGAAATAACCATATAGATGAAATAACAAATTGCTTAAAATAATATTCACTAGTGCAACTTGTTTTCATAATTCATTTTGTTGCAACTTTGCATCATTATCATTGTTTAATTAATAAGGGATTATTAAAAACATGATGCATGATAAAATATCTAATGTTATGGGTAACAATATCATCAAGATAACCAATTAGACAAACACATCAATGAACACCAATATTACCCTAGAAACCTCAAAGGGAAAACCCAATAAATTTTTATTTTATTAAACATTTTGTGAGGAGGTTCATCCCTCACGAAGTGGAAACAAGGGATTCCATCCCCTATCCGTTATTGAGATTTTACATGAAAAACATAGTCTTTCATTTAATCATTATCAACTAGAGGCCCATACATTAGACATGTCATGATGTTTCTCAAACATATTACCCAATAGTTCTTAGAGTACAATATTCTCATAGCATAAGTGTTTACCGCAATAACCTTCTTTCCCTTTTTGCATCACCATTGTGAAATCATGACAAGTTAGAAATATATATCATTAACCAAGTTTCTCATTATAAAATTGAATCTAGCGATTTATGACTCTCCCTGTAACAATAGTTATATATAATGATATCCTCTCCTACAATAGTTTAAAAATTACTGAATTCTTGGTAAGCCATGGCTTTATCCCTGCAACCACTATTGTCAACAAGAACTCTTATTTCATGGTTACATGAAATATCAATTATAAATCTCCAAAGATTATGGTTTTCATCCAAATATAATGTGAAAGAATCTATCTCTCTATCTCAAGGATTTAATGTTTACCAATTATTATACCTCTTGGCATGAAAGCACTTCCTTGTAGTTACATAAATAAAACTAAAATTCATAGCCACAACTAACGTTTCTAATTTTTAAATGCATTTTAAATTACAAAACCATATCTATCTTGCCTTCAACACATGCAATACTATAACTACTATTGCAAAGCATACTATTAATTTATTTAACAAAATGTAAAACTATGGATGTAACCCAACAAAACCATGGTAATAATTCCAAGTTATTTTTTCTGGTTGCAAAACAATGAGCATCAACCCACTTGTTATTTTCAATATAAAACATGTTTACCAACATGAAGTACAACTATTCTTGTTATTATAAATAATATAAAATTTAGCTATCCTTTTTGTTTATCTTTCAAATGCATTATACCAGATCCATGTCTATTTACTTTAAGTTTATGATAATATCCCAAGTTAACGAACTATAGTAATTATTAGCTAATAATAGCGTAATTTATTACTTGGAATATACTATTGATTTAATAAAAGTTAACGAGTACTATTTCCATTATCAGTTAAACAATGTAATTTTTTCAAAAGAAATCATCCTAATTAATTCTACCTCTCTACACAAGAACAAGGTAGTTTTTCAAGACAAATCAACGTAGTTAATTCTATCTCTGCACACAAGAAGTAGGTAATATTTTGAAAAGAAATCATCATTGTTAATTATATCTCTTTGCACAAGAACAAGGAAATATTTTCAAAATAAATCATCATAGTTAACTCTATATTTGCAAAACTGCCACACACCTTCACTTATATATTCATACCACACTTTATTCAAGAAAAATTCTTTTGTTGGTTTGAACATGGAGGGTTTTTGAGAATCCCAAAGGTTCCAAACTCGTAAATGATTACATGACACACCATAGGATATTATGAAGAGGATTTGGCCTTCAAAGATTTAATTACCTTTCATATATTCCTTATTATTTTCTGCCATCACCTCGTCTGCTCTTTCAAATGTCATGCTTTCGCTATATTCCATAGCAAACTTTGACTCTCAAATTTGTTCGTTCAATTATGTTGGCTCTACAGATCATTCACCTGATCTGCTACAACAATATTCACAGAGAAATCAGAATCACCCCGTGAAGACTCGGGGAATGGATATTTATTTCATGTGCGAATTCTAATCCATTTTTCCTATGTAGGATTTTGAGTGATGGGTTCCTTATAGAGTTATAAACTCCATAAATGATTCTTGGTGTCGCCAATTGAAGTTAACTATTTAAGATTACATCAAGCAGTTTAATCCGATAATTTTTTTTCATATTCTTCAAATAATAAATGCCAAATGTTCCAAAATTAGACAAAAGTTCTAGGGACATTACTATCTTCTTTGCATCAACATGCTCATCATCAACATTGAGCTTTGTCCCACCTTCCTCTTCTTTGTATTCATGGAGGTCTTCAGATTTGATATATATAAGGGTTTATATATAATAAAACCTGCATCAATCATAACCCATATCATTGTCCTTTTAGCTAAGATAGGCAGTCACAATCCATGTACTTGTATTATTCTTTTCATGTGTGAAATTCCATTTCTAAAAAACCACTATATGTGAATCATTTGGATGGGGTGATTTTAGTTCCTTATCGACTTCCTCCTTAGTTGCATTATTCTTGTTCATAATCTTTCTTCTATAACTAAATGTTTAGCTTTGGTACTACACAAAACAACTCTTCAATCCCCAAGGTTTTCGACATAAAGGGTTTTATTTGATATAACTCCTACAATACAACAAGAACCTGCCAAAGATATTTGGGGATGTGTTTCTCATAATATTTCGACAAAATGTGAAAAAAAAATTCCTTAGTGCCTCTAAAGTATTTACGAACTTGTGACCACTTGACTCTACTCTTCCATGCTTGTATTGGTCTATACTATGACCATAGAGAAATGACCAGGTGCATGATATTTTAACCCCATTTTAATAGAGGGTAAAATGTGTTGGATGGGGCTAAAATAGGATCTCAATGTGGTTATTTCCTTAGGAGGAGACCTGGAATAAATGTTGGGAACCTTTCATTCTTTCATATAGATATTCCCCATTAAATAAATTTTTAATTTTCCATATCCAATTTCTCAAGAATAAGTGTTTCCATCTATAATTTGAGCCAATTAAAGAGGAGCATGTTCTAAACTAACCATTCTAATTTCATACACAGAACAATTGGCCATTGTGATTTAGCTTTAATTAAACTTTCAATGATCTCCCTTGTATTTTTTTAGAAGCATGCTAATCCCATATATTTTGTGCTACTGCTATGGCATTATGAGTGAGAGACAATGGAAAATGTTACTTAAGAAATTGAGACCTTGACATAGCCATTTTAATCATTTTTTCCAATATCATGATGCTATTAATATTCAGACAAGTAAACAAATAAGCGCACTGTGTTTTCCGTTCATACGTTAAGGGAGTTACTGGGAGAACGAATCTACTGAGTGGTTTGAAATGTAACAATTTATGTTGCATGTATTATAAGAACAAAATAATGATATGAAATTAAGATCTATTTTTCCTTTTGGAGAGTTAGTCCAAACTCCAAAACATTCAAAACAACATAGAAACAAATTGACCCATTTTCATTTTTGGTTAGTGGCTTCCTTTTAAAAGCTCTCTTCCTATATGCATCCTTCTAAGACTTCCTTGACAAGGTGTATGACTAATGTAATATTTGAAATCATTAGAATCTTCATCATTACACAAAATACTATTTTTAGAACATTGCCAATCATGCAAATTTATGGTTCAAGTTCTAACGAACCCTGGATACCTTGAACAGTTTCTTTGGGAGGATCAAAGATGAAATGTGATTTCGATTCTATACCTAGCAAGTTTCTTTATTTTCTTGAAATCTACATGATTCCTCTGAGAGTCATCAACCCAGTTATATGTCTTTCTAATATATCATATTTTAATATACCTATGTCTTTTAAAAATGCCATACAATATTGAAGAAACCCTTGGCTGGCATTTCCATCATTGTCTATGTGCCTTACTACAATTTCTGATTTGCTACACCATGACTATCCTTTTCTTGATGAAATTTTAGTGCATCAAGAATTGTATTCTAATAGACATTGAATAACAAAATTCTTTGCCTCAACAACTCAAGGTTGAAACAAGTGGATGACAAAATGCCTTAGCTCAAGTATGTACCAAACTAGGCTTCTTAAACGATAATCAAGTTCTAGTGGGTCATTTATCGAACATAAAAGGAAATGTCAAACAATAGCCCCTTATCTTATGTTGTCCTTTGAAGACAAAGGGAACTATGTCAAAGAATCAGGATGAGGGGTTTTAATAAAGATGGTTCCTAAGGGTTCCAAAATATTTGCTTAATGTAACAACCTTGGTTAAAAATCCATGTAAAAAAATATATAAAACCACAATCATGGGACACATATTCCAAGCTAAATGGTGAGGAAAACATCCTAGTGGGTGTTCATTTCGGTTATTATGGCCAAATGAATTTGACAAAGGAAATTTCAATCGATTTGGAAAGGAAAAAGTGGCACTAATTAGAATTTTATTTATGAAAATAATGGAAATTAGGAAAAAGGAAGGGGAAAGGTGGTAGGTTGCGTGTGACGAGAAAAATTAATGAAAATAATAGAAATTGAAGAAAACATAGGCCTCATTGATAAAAATTATTCTAAGGATCAATTGCAAAACTTTTGCTCAGGCTTGGTTGATTCAGTTTTGGAGCTCTCTCATTATTCTTTCGCTCTCTCTCTCTCACTCTTGGACACATAGAGTTTTATTGGAGCACTTTGGCATTGTATCAAGAAAGGAAAAGGAGGCAAGGGGAAGGAAGGAGCAAGCAAGGAAGAGGAAGATCAAGCAGCTATAGTAGGATTATTTGTAGGTATTGATTTGCATGTGCATTTTCCTTGCTAGATTTGGCATGCATGGTATTGCATGTGGTTCTTTGTTGTTATGGCATGGGTTTTTCTAGGTGTGATAGTGTTTTTAGCCTAGCTTTGCCAATTCCAGATAGCCATGGCATGATACGATTCTCATGTTTTGGTTGAGCTAGACTGCCGGATGGATTCGAAGATAAGTTGAGGTGGATATTTGAAAGAAAGAACACATGGCATAGTGACGCCTGAACCAGACTATGGATTGCAGTAAAGCCACTAGCCTAGTAACCCCTGAACCAGACTGTGGGTTGTGGTAAAGCTAGGTATTGTGTGCCTCGATGGGACAAGGAATCCTCGACTAGTTAATGGTCGGACATACGGTAAATATTAGAGGTGGGTGCCCTCCATCAGGCCTAGTAATCCCGGGATGGGATGTATGGTAAAGCCTGGAGAGTGGAGTCTCGGTTAGGGATTGGTGATCTGGGATGGATTGTGGTAAAGCTCATATACTAGTGTCTCGATTATGGTCTAGTGATCATTGGATCAGATTGTGGATTGTGGTAAATCCTATACACTAGGAGAGAGGAAATTCCCCTCAGTGTAGGTTGAGAAATCAGGTGGAATCCATGCTTGTTTTGGCCTAGTGATCTAGTGGGGATCATGGTAAATCCTATTATTACATGTTTATTGTTTTGGTGTGGTGATCCAGTGTGGATTGTGACAAACCCTAGTTTCTATTGATGAGGGTGAGGTGGTTTAGCGTCAGGATGCCCTGGTTGGTTCTTTTGGTTTGAGTCGCATATTCATGCTTGGAATATGGCATGGGGGTGATTAGCTAAAGAGAGATTTGTCTCAGCCAATCTATTGTTGGGTGGAATGTGGTAGTCCCATATCAGTTTGGGTTTTGCATTCATTAATAAGAGGTTCTTTCCTTGGTATCTTAAGTGTAAATGTAATGGTTTATATGTGGATTCTATGGCTGATGTATCCTTGATATTTCTGTTGCTATTATCCTAGTTATGAATATGTATTATGACAATGATCATGCATGACTTTCCTCATGTTATGCTTTGTAAATGAATGAATAATGTATGTGGCCTAATAGATGATAATTTAGCTAATGATATAAGGGAACAATGTTTCTTAGCAAATCTCAGATATGTATGAGACCCATATGCTCATATATGTTGTTTAAACCTGTAGATTACATATTTGTGACAAGTTTAATGAAATATGTGTTATGGCTAGTGGGGGTCCATTCTATTCCTTGTTGATGTGTTTGCAAATGTACCATTGTTTCGTTGTGGTGATTCATTTCTGAACATGTCATTGAGTTCTGGGCAATGACCTAAACTTTGGGCCTAAAAAAGTGGCACAAATCTCAAAGTGGCAGGCACAGAATTGAGGAGAAAAATCCCCATTCACATGCATACCCATGTTGTGTGTGCGTCTGGAGCCTCCCAGACGCACCCCTGTCCATATCAAGTGAGTGTATGAAGGTTTAATGGTCTAAAAACTTAGTGGGACCCAAGGGCTGGTTACATGAGTGGTTGGGATGGCTCATGGGAGTCCTGTTGTTGATGTGGAAGGTTTGTGTGGTGTGTTTCTATCGATTCCACTTCCTTAAGGTGACTTAGGAGGTTGAATCCCATTATAGTGGCCTCTCATTGCATGTTTTCCCCAGTTCTCTGGTTACTTGGGTAAATGTGGTATGAGGGTGTTACAAAGTGGTATTAGAGCATGGTTCAACCCTTGGACTAGATAGGTGGAATGTGTTTGTCATGGATGCGTGTTAATTTCATATGTGTTCCTTATGTTTGTGGACTATGTGCTTGTTGTGTATGCGTGGTGGTGGTCATTTTTTCCGTTGTTTCACCATGTGGAAGTTAACGATGTTGCTATTAGGATGTGTTTGTGATGAATGCATGTCGGTTGTATATGCATTTGTTATGCATGTCAGTATCTATATGTTGTTATGCATGCATTGTCATGGTTATCGTTATGCATGTATGGTAGGTCAGACATGCATTGTGAGGTCATTGTATGCAATTAGGTCATCATGATGGTATTGGTATGTTATGATGCTAATGAGTCAGTTGAGATAAAGCAGGAGATGTACACCATCAAAGTGAAGTTGTAGCATTGGACCTCGAGGCAAGAGCATCCTGTCATACAAGTTTGTATGTTAGGCATGTAGGTATGTAGGTTAAGGATTGTTACATGCATTATGAGTATGTGTGTTCATTTCAGTTTATTGATGTTATGGTTACATACATGATAGATGCTAGTTGATTAGTGTAGTCATATGCACATGTGTCAGATAGTCATGAATGATAGTAACTTGTGGTCGTATGCATTTCTATTTTTTTTTTGTTAGATAGCTTGATGATTATGTTATATGTTGTTGATGATTATGTTAGAGGTTAATTTGTTGTTATTATATGATAGTCAACCTAACGATTAGGTTATATGTTGTTGATGAGCATGATATATAACTTGTTGTTATTATATGCTAGTAATTGGATGATTAGGGTTATTACATTAAGATCTTGATGTTATATGTATCATACTAATTTGGATTGGTATATGCAAATGGTTAGGGTTATGACATTTAGGTATGAGTTAATATGTTGGGATATTATGTCATACTAATCTAGGCTGACTGTGGAGATGTGATTATTATGTATGAATGATAATTGTTTGTGAGTTTATGATGTGAACATGTTAGCTAGTGACTCTTATGGATATCATGACCTTACTTGTGGTTTAGTTGATATGTTGTGAAGTTATAGTATGCTAATATAGCTTGATTGTGCAGACAAGATAGCCTCCCTTGAGATACATTGAGGTATGAGCTTTCTTATGTCATCTACTTTATGATTGAATGTTTGATTATTTCCTCTATTTGGTGTTTCAGTGTTGGTGTCTATTATGTCGTCTATCTGTTGCTGGATGTTTGATTAATCCCATGATATGAGTATGTGTCTATAAGATTGCATCAAGAAATGATATTGTTTTAAGATTGTTTTACTCACACATATGTGTTGAGATAGATGATATGTACTTGAGTGTAAGTAGGTGACAGTTGTAGCATTATGTCTAATGACTACGAGTTGAATATGGATTATGACATGATTGTTGGTCTTGGTAAAGGTTATTTTCAAATTAGTAGATATGTTGTCTTGATCTTTGGAACATGTGGCTAACATGTGTGTTCATTTACACGGTAGTGTGATTAGCACAACAAGGTAAGATAATTGGTATAATGTTACATTTATTTATGCAATGACAATTATGTTTTATGGTAGTATGATACAAATAATTGCATGGCAAACAAATTACCATGGAATCTTGAAGAAGGTTGAGGTTGAGATTTCCCTTAGAAGCACTGGGAAACCACAGGTATTGAGTCACGGTTTCTATTGAGAGTCTTGTGCTTTTGGTATTTAGTGATGTGTTGAGCTTGATTTGCAGTTTTGTTTATGTATGGTGCAAGGAATTTCCACTTTGTTGTGGTATCATGTTGTTATTGGTTTTCATGGTCTTCTTCTTGTTTGTTTCTTGTTCTTGCCTTTTAAGTTTTGAGTCTTGGGAATTGATTGGGAAAGAGGAAACTTAATGGAGATCTGGGAGATTTTTGTGGAACCCAACAAGTAATGAAAGACTTAGATGAAGTTGGTGCATGTGTAAGGGAAGCTAAAGGTAAGAGTATGACAGTGGGCTAAGTTGGTTTGGTCCATTAGAGTAAACGGATGGTGGTAGAAAAGTCATGATAAAGGTAATAGGAAAGGTAAAGTAAATGGACTTGAGGTGTCTGATGCCTTGGCTATGTTGAGAACTGTGGTTTTCAATGTTGTGCATGTTGTGCATGGATAAAGGGAGTTCTCTTAACCTTTACTGTATGATATTTGGTAATTATGTTGTGATCATGTTTATGCTAATGTTTATATATATGCATGTATATATGTATGTATGTATGTATGTATGTTGTTGTCTGACATGATCATGATTGTTTTATGTTGATGTTTATATCTATATATATGTATATTCATACCATTGTCTGACAGGGTCATCATGAATCGTTCTTGTGGATGAATGATTTCTTATCGAGATGAATGGCATGAAGAGGTTCTTGGTTTATGAGGAATCAAGTTGGAAGAGTAGTCATGACAAATATATGAGGTCAATATCATGTGGATATGAATTAATATTGTATGCTTGTATTATGCCTATGTTTATATTATGGCATGTAGCAATGAAGGATACATCAACGAAATGAAAAAAATATGCTTTGTGGCATGCTAGGATAAGTATGGATGGCGAAGAGGCACTCGAAGCAAGGCTTCTTGGTAGAGGAAGTATGGTTATGGATGTGTAGTGATATTGTTGTGTATATGTTGTGCATGTTATATATTCATTGATTATACCTACGGTGATGTGTAATGTTGTATATATAGTATTGTGTACATATGATGTTGTATTCATGTTGTATATATGGTGTTGTGTGTATACTACATATGCAGTGCTGGGTATAGATGGTGCTATGTACATGTTGGATATGCAATGTTATGTACATATCATACTGTGCGGATGTTGGATATGCCGTGTTGTGTGCATATGGTGTTGTGCACATGTTGGATATGCAATACTGTGTACATATGATGTTATGTACATGTTGTATATGTAGTGCTATGTACATATGGTGTTGTGTGCATGTGGTGTTGTGTACATGTTGTACGTGGTGCTGTGTGCATTTAGTGCATGTGGCGTTGTTTACATGTGGTGTCGTGTACATGTCGTGCATATGGTTCTGTGTACATATGGTATTGTGTACATATGGTATTGTGTACACTGTACATATGGCATTGTGTACATGTTGTACAAGTGGTGTCATGTACATGTGATATTGTGCACACATTGTGCAAGTGGTGTTATGTATAGGTGGTAATGTGTACATGTTGTACGTATGGTACTAGTGTACATGTGGTATTGTGCGCATGACATACATGTTCTGTTGTGGGCATGTGGCACTATGTATGCGCATTGTGTAGTCGTGGTATCGCGACATGTGTATTCATTGTCTTGTACTATGTGTAGGTATATGTATTGTGTTGTACATTGGGTGTAGGTGTATGTATTTTGTGGTGGTGTACACTAGATGTAGGCATATGTATTATGTTGTGTTGTACATTGGGTGTAGGTGTATGTGTTGTATGTCAGGTGTAGGTGCATGTATTGCATGGTGTTGTATGTTGTGTGTGGTTGTATGTGTGTGATGCACACTATGTGTATGTCCACATCATTGAGGAGAAGGAATTGGGTGTTTTTTGAGTGTGGCAACCGATCTGGAGGGCGTACGAAATAAGGACAAAGGTAGAAGCTAAGGATTGATTAAAGGATAAGTATCAATATTTTGTTTCGGTTTTATTATGCATGTGATTTATGATTTTGGTCTATGATGATTACATGTGATCTATGATTCTCATTTATGATGGTTACATGTGATTTATGATTTTAATCTATTATGATTGTGTTTTGAGCTAACCATATGTGATATGTTCATACATAATGATTTGATCAAAGATGTTAGTATGACTTGTTTTGACTAGAAGTAAACAAGATTGAAAGTGTAACTAATTAACAAGCTACCAATGAGCTATGGTTTGAATTTATTTCAATTTATTTTGAATCTAATGGAAATTATTTTCTTGGTAAAAGAAAGCATGAAATTAGTAGTAGTAGTGAAATAAATTGGAATAGGTAGAAATATGCTGGTAAAGCGCTTCAGAAGTAGGGTTATTGTGGGATGATGGTTTGAGGTAGGGATATGTCTTGGTTATTGGACCTTCCGATGCGATGAAACCTTGCCGAGGGATGGACTTCCTAGGATGGGGGTGCTAGCAAAACTTGGAAGGTGTGTGACTCCATAAAAGGGGGTGACTGTGTAGTAGAGAAGGGAAGGCTGGGATGAACTTGTTTTGGTTATTGTAATTTATAGATGGAATCAAATTCATATTGGGAGTGTGCTCTGGAACAATGAGTCGGTAACTATTCACTGAGAGGACAAGTGGCACAGGATTGTAGCGCTAGACATTGGATGCAACTTTGACCTTGTAGTGGATTCTTGATTTCTTGGGAAGGAGGTGAATCCTAGTAGTAAATTGAGGGTGGAGGTGTGAGCCTATGGATTCCATTGTTGTGGATGCAGGTATCATATCCTTTTATTTGTTGGTTGAGAAAATGTGCATATGTTTATATGTGTCTATTATTGTAAATACTGTATCGAGTTGGATTTATAAAGCCCCATAGATAGTATGATTATTTGTTGGGTGAAGAAAATATGTATGTGTGTATGCATGGTTATTATTGTAAATAACATAATGAGTTGTGTTATAAAGCTCCAGTTAATTGTATGATTGTCATGTTTTAGCAAGTAGTCATTGTAAATACTGCAACTAGTTATGTTATAAAGCTCCATGGGAAGTATGTTTTGTTTTCAATAGTCTTGTTGGTTGTAGGTGTCATTGAACATCGAAGAGGGTGTTACCCTAAGGTGGAGGGTTCTGTAATAGCCCTCATTAAAAATCCATGTAAAAAAATATATAAGGCTATGGTCATGGGACACATATTCCAAGCTGAATCATGGGAAAAACATCCTAGTGGGTGTTTATTTTAGCTATTATGGCTAAAGGAATCTAGCAAAGGAAATGGAACAAGTTTTGGAAAGGAAAAGTCACATTAATTGGCATTTTATTTATGAAAATAATGAAAATTAGGAGAAAATGAAGGTGAAAGGTTACAAGTTGCATGTAGGGAGGAAAATGAAGGAAAATAATGGAAATTGAAGAAAACAGAGGCCTCATTGATAAAAAGGCTTATGATAATCAGTTGGCAAGCTTTTGCTCAGGCTTGGTTAGTTCAGTTTTGGATCTCTTTCATTATTTTCTCTCTCTCTCTCTCTCTCACACACACACACTCTTGGACACTTAGAGTTTTCTTGGAGAAATTTAGCATTGGATCAAGAAAGGGAAAGGAGGCAAAAGGAAGGAAGGAGCAATAAAGGAGGAGCAACATCAAGTAGCTATAACAAGATTTTTTGTAGGTATCGATTTGCATGTGTTTTTCTTTCTAGATTTGCCATGCATTGTATTGCATGTGGTTTTATGTTGTTATGACATGAGTTTTTCCAGGTGTGACAATGTTTTCAGCCTAGCCTTGCCATTTTTGTATAATCATGGTGTGATGGAGTTCTCATGTTTTGGTTGAACTAGATTTCCATATGGATTTGTAGGTGAGTGAGGTGGATGTCCGAAAGAAATAACACATTCCCTAGTGATCCCTGAACCGCATTTTAGATTGAGGTAAATAGACTTGCCTAGTGACCTCTCAACTGGACTTTGGGTTGTGGTAAGTCTAGGTATTGTGTGCCTCAGTGGGCGTAGGAATCCTCGATGAGTTAATTTCAGGATATATAGTAAATCCTAGAGGTGGGTGCTCTCAATCACACCTAGTAATCCTAGGATGGGATGTACGGTAAATCCTAATCAGTGGAGTTTATGTTAGGGCTTAATGATCTGGGATGGATTGTGGTAAAGTCTAGAGATTGGTGTCTACATTATGGCTTACTGATCCTTGGATCGGACTATGGATTATGGTAAAGCCTAGAGACTAGTAGAAAGGGAAATTCCTCATGCCATAGGTGGATAAATATGGTGGAATCTGTGCTTGTTTTGGCTTAATGATCTAGTGGAGATCATGGTAAAGGCTATTATTACCTGTTTATTGTTTTGGCCTAGTGATTTGGTGTGGATTACGATAAATCCTAGTTTCTATTGATGAGGGTGAGGTGGTTTAACTTTGGGATTCCTTGGTTTGTTCTTTTGGTTTGAGTCCCACATTCATGTTTGGAAAATGGCACGGGGGTGATTGGCTAAAGAGATATTTGGCTTAGCCAATCTATGGTCGGGTGGAACATGGTAGTCCCATACCAAGTTGGATTTTTCATTCATTAATAAGAGGTTCTTTCCTTGGTATCTTATGTGTCAATGTACATGTTTATAGGTAGATTCCATGGGTGGTGTATCCTTGGTATTACTGTTATTATTATGTTGGTTATGAATATGTATTATGATAGTGATGATGTATGGCTCTCCTCATGTTTTGATTTGTGAATGAATGAACAATGGATATATGACCTAATAAATGATAATGCAGCTAATGATATAAGGGAACAATGCTTCTTAGAGAATCTCAGATAAGTATGAGACCCCTATGCTAAGATTTGTTATTTAAACCTGTAGATTACATATTTGTGACATGTTTGATGAAATGCTTGTCATGTCTAGTAGGGGTCCATTATAGTCCTTATTGATTTTTTGCAAATGTACCATTATTCTATTGTGATAATTCATTTATGAACTTGCATTGGGTTCCGGGCAGTGACGTGGGATTTGGTCCTAAAAAAGTGGCACAAATCCCAAAGTTGCATGCAAAGGAATGAGAAGAAAAATACCCAATTGCATGCATACCCATGCTATGCGTACATCTGGAGCCTCCCAGATGCACCCTTGTCCATATCAACGGAGCGTCCCAGGGTTTAATGGTCTAAAAATTCAATGGGACCTAGGGGTTCATTACCTAAGTGGTTGGGATGGTTCCTGGGAGTTTTGTGGTGGATTTGGAAGGTCTGTGTGGTTTGTTTCTATTGATTCCACTTCCTTAAGGTGACTTGGGAGGTTGAATCCCATTATAGTGGCCTGTTGTCGCATATTTACATTGGTTGGCCAGTTACTAGGGTAGATGTGGGATGGGGGTGTTACACTTAGACAAGTAAAGCACTACCTTTCTTAGGTCTAATCAAAGTGCTAGCATCCATCCATGACACATTACGAGGAAAATACTTTCTAGCAGAGGTTATAACGAAGGTTTTTAATGTTATAATACTGGAACCAATTGTGAAAAAAACTTCAGCTAAAACATCCATTTGTGGGAATGCATGTTTTAGTGGATCTTATAACAGAACTTCTTCACAACTAAAAAAATCTGGGTAGTCAGAGGTTTTAGCAGATGTTTTTTCCTTTCGGTGCACTTTATGGAACAAGCAACCCTGGTTTGATACTTATAAAAATACACTAGACTTCATACATAACTAAAAGCACTGAGGTGTTTAATTCAAAGAGAATTGGAACCTGAAATTTATACCACCCCAGTGCTTACAACAAAAAAATCCCTAGTGCGTTAAACTCAAAGAACACGAGACCTTGAAACATATCCAACATTGGTGCCTATATAAAAAAATCCTCAGTTGTTGTTTGATGAAGGAATGGATCCAGGTCATGCAAAAAATAATTGCATTTCAGCTGCTTCCCCTTAAACACATAGCACCAGCATGTCTTGTTAACATAAACACACCGGTGCATTTGTTATATAGAGGGTTTGGTGCTGTTAATTTTAATAGTACACCAAGAATGAAAATAATATTGTTTAGAACTGGGGTGTATTAGTTCTACGAAAGAACTGGTGCGTTAAGAGTTGAAATGCATCGGGGTATTAATTAAAAACATCATCGGTGCTTGAAGACCAGAAAACCTCGGTGTTGTCATTTTCTGAAAAAGGCACTAGTTATGCTGATAGATATCACAACGCTTTTATTTAAAGTAAATCACTAATGTGTTGTTATGTTATGGACACATCGATGTTTTTTAATGATATTTTCTCTTTTTTGGAGACATTGACCCGTGACATTGATATTATTGTAATTTTTAAAATCTGATTAGAGGAAATTTGACGTAGGAATCAATTGTTTTAAGAAATCTCAACAATCGGCTCTACGTTTCTCTTCCCTTTACAGTCCAACCTTTTCCACTCTGATTGGTTTTCCTTTGTAAAATCTCGAACACTGGTATTTCCCCTTTCTAATAGAACCGCTTGCGATTCTCCGTAGATTGTCTCACCTTCAATCTAACGGTCTAGATTATATCGCTATGGGAAAGTGCTTAGGTCTTGACACACACATATAGAATGTTGTGATGCGATCTATTCATTGGTCCCACTGCCCATCGCATATCGTAGTTTCCCAATGCTTCATGACCATTTATTTTCCAACTAAAATATGGTGATGCGATGGATTGTAATCGCGCATCGCATTGTCTTATGTCCCGAGGTCCTATCACACACCAATGCTTTATTGCGATGTGATATTGTGGTGATCGCACATCACAATTCTTCAAGATCTCAGGTTTTCCCTTCTTATAAACAAATCTTGTGATGCGATATGGTGATCCAACGGTCGGCGAGATTTCCCACTGTTGGTTAGAACTTAGATCAACAACTGGGATTTAAGTCGGTTTCAACACTGTTATTAACACTAAGGGCTGCGATCTCTGTTGAACTCTGAGTTTATCACCTAAAGCATAAAAATAGAGAAATATTCGACTCTATCCCGAATACAAAGAAACAAAGGCCGAAATGAATTTCACATAGAATCGATATATAAACATACACATGGCATCAATTATTCATTATAAAAATGTTACAGAGTCTGGGCCCTTTGGATCGATTACAGTGATTGAAATACCTCCGTTTCAATCTGGAAAGCTATGCTCTATTACTTTACTCTTGCTTCGCTCAATCCTCTCTCATCTCTACTGATCCCCTCTACATTACATTTTTCTTCTTTTTATCAATCCAATCCCACCTAACAATTCAATCTCTATTTTTAAACATTCTAACAGTCAATCTCTATTTTCAAGCTCTATCACACACCTATGCTAATAACTTATCTTTGAATCTAAAATAAGACAATTTCTACTTATTACAATAATGAAACACAACTCATTTCTTGAGAGATCCAACCCTCTCGGTAAAAACTGACTTTTGACCACTCAAGTCAATGAAATTCAACTTTCCACGGTGTTCATCTTTATATTGGTCGACGTTTCGAGTCTAGACCCAGACTCATCATCAGGACAGATGTACGGAGAAAGGAAGGAAAAGGGTTTTGATAAATATGTAAAAGACTGATGTAAAGAGGATATGGCTGACTAATTCCCTGTTTATTATTTCATTAATTATATTTATTTAAATCTTTGTCATTCCTTATATTTATTAGTATTATTTATTGTTCTTAATCATTTATTAATGTTATTATTTATATAGTTATTTACCTTATTATTATTAATCATTATTTGTATTATTATTATTAATCTTTATTTATA
>APFE030349057.1:110764-122179 GCA_000404065.3 Pinus taeda
TGTTATTATTCATCATTGTTTATATTACTAACTATATTATTATCTAATCCTTAGTTATCATTTTTATTGTTATATTATTTATTATTATCAATCATTATTTTATTGTTATTTATATCACAAGATTGTTATTTATATCATAGGTTTATCTAATCATTTACCCTTATTTATGTTATTAAGTTTATTATGATGTTAATTTATTATTCATTAATGCATTACGCTGCTATTGAATTAAAAAGGAATAGAGGAATAAGTCGTATGTTTATTAGTTACTCAAGTTATTTCCTAAGTTCTATATTTAACCTAGTTATAGATATTATGAGAACTCAAGTCATTCTCTCTGGGGGGCGAGCAAAGGGTTCCAATTCTTGCTAATTTCTAGGCCTCCATCCCTATTAAGGTTTCGCGGGTGTTTTATGATTTCAATAGCTTCTCTAACCTTTCGCTTGAAGTGGTGATCTTCGTTGGCAATGACCTTGGTGTCTTTAAGGCATATATGGTGATTAGTTCTACCTACATGTTCGGTCAGGGCTTAAGAGCGGGTTCGTTCGTTACGAATATCTACACTATGCTCTTTGAGCCTAATCCTCACATACCTACCTGTTTCCCCTATATATTGATCCCCACAAGAGCAATTGATGATATACACCCCTTTCTGCTGAAGTTGCTCTTGGCTATCCTTAACATATTTCATTCTTTGTTTGATGGTTGACCAGGGTTTGAATACAGTATTTATATTTTTCTTTTTGAGGATTTTAGCTATCTTGTTTGTGACTCCTTGAATGTACGGAAGGTATGCATTAGAGGTAGAGGGGTCTTTCGCCTTGTTTTTATTGTTATCAGATTTGGCCTTTTGAATGGCTTTGAATTTAGCTATCTTGTCTGTGACTCCTTGAATGTACGGAAGGTATGCATTAGAGGTAGAGGGGTCTCTCGCCTTGTTTTTATTGTTATCAGATTTGGCCTTTTGAATGGCTTTGAATTTAGCTATCTTGTCTCTGACTCCTTGAATGTACGGAAGGTATGCATTAGAGGTAGAGGGGTCTTTCGCCTTGTTTTTATTGTTATCAGATTTGGCCTTTTGAATGGCTTTGAATTTAGCTATCTTGTCTGTGACTCCTTGAATTTACGGAAGGTATGCATTAGAGGTAGAGGGGTCTTTCGCCTTGTTTTTATTGTTGTCAGATTTGGCCTTTTGAATGGCTTTGAATTTAGCTATGCTATCTGTGACTCCTTGAATGTACGGAAGGTATGCATTAGAGGTAGAGGGGTCTTTCGCCTCATTTTTATTGTTATCAGATTTGGCCTTTTGAATGGCTTTGAATTTAGCTACCTTGTCTGTGACTCCTTGAATGTACGGAAGGTATGCATTAGAGGTAGAGGGGTCTTTCACCTTGTTTTTATTGTTATCATATTTGGCCCTTTGAATGGCTTTGAATTTAGCTATCTTGTCTATGACTCCTTGAATGTACGGAAGGTATGCATTAGAGGTAGAGAGGTATTTCGCCTTGTTTTTATTGTTATCAGATTTGGCCTTTTGAATGGCTTTGAATTTAGCTATCTTGTCTGTGACTCCTTGAATGTACAGAAGGTATGCATTATAGGTAGAGGGGTCTTTCGCCTTGCTTTTATTGTTATCAAATTTAGCCTTTTGAATGGCTTTGAATTTAGATATCTTGTCTGTGACTCCTTGAATCTACAGAAGGTATGCATTAGCAGTAGAGGGGTCTTTCGCCTTGTTTTTATTGTTATCAGATTTGGCCTTTTGAATGGCTTTGAATTTAGCTATCTTGTCTGTGACTCCTTGAATGTACGGAAGGTATGCATTAGAGGTAGAGGGGTCTTTCGCATTTTTTTTATTGTTATCAGATTTGGCCTTTTGAATGGATTTGAATTTAGCTATCTTGTCTGTGACTCCTTGAATGTACGGAAGGTATGCATTAGAGGTAGAGGGGTCTTTTGCCTTGTTTTTATTGTTATCAGATTTGGCCTTTTGAATGGCTTTGAATTTAGCTATCTTGTCTGTGACTCCTTGAATGTATGGAAGGTATGCATTAGAGGTAGAGGGGTCTTTCGCCTTGTTTTTATTGTTATCAGATTTGGCCTTTTGAATGGCTTTGAATTTAGCTATCTTGTCTGTGACTCCTTGAATGTACGGAAGGTATGCATTAGAGGTAGAGGGGTCTTTCGCCTTATTTTTATTGTTATCAGATTTGGCCTTTTGAATGGCTTTGAATTTATCTATCTTGTCTGTGACTCCTTGAATGTACGGAAGGTATGCATTAGAGGTAGAGGGGTCTTTCACCTTGTTTTTATTGTTATCAGATTTGGCCTCTTGAACGGCTTTGAATTTAGCTATCTTGTCTGTGACTCCTTGAATGTACGGAAGGTATGCATTAGAGGTAGAGGGGTCTTTTGCCTTGTTTTTATTGTTATCAGATTTGGCCTTTTGAATGGCTTTGAATTTAGCTATCTTGTCTGTGACTCCTTGAATGTATAGAAGGTATGCATTAGAGGTAGAGGGGTCTTTTGCCTTGTTTTTATTGTTATCAGATTTGGCCTCTTGAATGGCTTTGAATTTAGCTATCTTGTCTGTGACTCCTTGAATGTACGGAAGGTATGCATTAGAGGTAGAGGGGTCTTTTGCCTTGTTTTTATTGTTATCAGATTTGGCCTTTTGAATGGCTTTGAATTTAGCTATCTTGTCTGTGAATCCTTGAGTGTACGGAAGGTATGCATTAGAGGTAGAGGGGTATTTCGCCATATTTTTATTGTTATAAGATTTGGCCTTTTCAATGACAAGATAGCTAAATTCAAAGCCATTCAAAAGGCCAAATCTGATAACAATAAAAACATGGCGAAAGACCCCTCTACCTCTAATGCATACCTTCCGTACATTCAAAGAGTCACAGACAAGATAGCTAAATTCAAATCCATTCAAAAGGCCAAATCTGATAACAATAAAAACAAGGCGAAAGACCCCTCTACCTCTAATGCATACCTTCCGTACGTTCAAGGAGTCACAGACAAGATAGCTAAATTCAAAGCCATTCGAAAGGCCAAATCTAATAGCAATAAAAACAAGGCGAAAGACCCCTCCACGTCTAATGCATACCTTCCGTACATTCAAGGAGTCACAGACAAGATAGCTAAATTCAAAGCCATTCAAAAGGCCAAATCTGATAAAAATAAAAACAAGGCGAAAGACTCCTCTACCTCTAATGCATACCTTTCGTACATTCAAGGAGTCACAGACAAGATAGCTAAATTCAAAGCCATTCAAAAGGCCAAATCTGATAACAATAAAAACAAGGCGAAAGACCCCTCTACCTCTAATGCATACCTTCCGTACATTCAAGGAGTCACAGACAAGATAACTAAATTCAAAGCCATTCAAAAGGCCAAATCTGATAACAATGAAAACAAGGCGAAAGACCCCTCTACCTCTAATGCATACCTTCCATACATTCAAGGAGTCACAGACAAGATAGCTAAATTCAAAGTCATTCAAAAGGCCAAATCTGATAACAATAAAAACAAGGCGAAAGACCCCTCTACCTCTAATGCATACCTTCCGTACATTCAAGGAGTCACAGATAAGATAGCTAAATTCAAAGCCATTCAAAAGGCTAAATCTGATAACAATAAAAACAAGGTGAAAGACCCCTCTACCTCTAATGCATACCTTCCGTACAGTCAAGGAGTCACAGACAAGATAGCTAAATTCAAAGCCATTCAAAAGGCTAAATCTGATAACAATAAAAACAAGGTGAAAGACCCCTCTACCTCTAATGCATACATTCCGTACATTCAAGGAGTCACAGACAAGATAGCTAAATTCAAAGCCATTCAAAAGGCCAAAATAGATAACAATAAAAACAAGGCGAAAGACCCCTCTACCTCTACTCCATACCTTCCGTACATTCAAGAAGTCACAGACAAGATTCAAAGCCATTCAAAAGGCCAAATTTGATAACAATAAAAACAAGTTGAAAGACCCCTCTACCTCTAATGCATACCTTCCGTACATTCAAGGAGTCCCAGACAAGATAGCTAAATTCAAAGCCATTCAAAAGGCCAAATCTGATAACAATAAAAACAAGGCGAAAGACCCCTCTACGTCTAATGCATACCTTCCATATATTCAAGGAGTCACAAACAAGATAGCTAAATTCAAAGCCATTCAAAAGGCCAAATCTGATAACAATAAAAACAAGGCAAAAGACCCCTCTACCTCTAATGCATACCTTCCGTAAATTCAAGGAGTCACAGACAAGATAGCTAAATTCAAAGCTATTCAAAAGGCCAAATATGATAACAATAAAAACAAGGTGAAAGACCCCTCTACCTCTAATGCATACCTTTCGTACATTCAAGGAGTCATAGACAAGATAGCTAAAATCCTCAAAAAGAAAAATATAAATACTGTATTCAAACCCTGGTCAACCATCAAACAAAGAATGAAATGTGTTAAGGACAACCAAGAGCAACTTCAGCAGAAAGGGGTGTATATCATCAATTGCTCTTGTGGGGATCAATATATAGGGGGAACAGGTAGGTCTATGAGGATTATGCTCAAAGAGCATAGTGTAGATATTCGTAACGAAAGAACCCGCTCTTCAGCCCTGGCCGAACATGTAGGTAGAACTAATCACCATATATGCCTTGAAGATGCCAAGGTCATTGCCAACGAAGATCACCACTTCAAGCGAAAGGTTAGAGAAGCTATTGAAATCATAAAACACCCGTGAAACCTTAATAGGGATGGAGGCCTAGAAATTAGCAAGAATTGGAACCCTTTGCTCGCCCCCCGCAGAGAATAACTTGAGTTCTCATAATATTTATAACTAGGTTAAATATAGAACTTAGGAAATAACTTGAGTAACTAATAAACATACAACTTATTCCTCTATTCCTTTTTAATTCAATAGCAGTATAATGCATTAATGAATAATAAATTAACATCATAATAAACTCAATAACATAAATAAGGGTAAATGATTAGATAAACCTATGATATAAATAACAATCTTGTGTTAGAAATAACAATAAAATAATGATTAATACTAATAAATAACATAACAATAAAAATGATAACTAAGGATTAATAATAATATAGTTAGTAATATAAACAATGATGAATAATAACATTAATAATGAATAATAATAATAAATAATGATTAATAATAATAATATAAATAATAATTAATAAATAACATGAATAATAATTAAATATAATAATAAATAAATATAGAAGAATATAATATACATATATGTATAAATTTAATTAATATAGAGAATATCTATAAATAATAAGAAATAATAATTAATATAATATAATAAGCAAATATGAAGATAATGATAATAAAAAAAATTAAAAAAAATAATATTAATAATAATAATAATTTTTAATAATAATACATAATGAATTATAATAATATATAAATAATGATTTTAAATGAGTAGATAAACTTATGATTATACACAATAAAAACAATATTATGATCATAGAATAATAATACAACAGATGATTACATAATAACAAATAATAATAAAACAACATAATATTAAGTAATGAATAACTAAGATTAAATAATAATATAGATAATAATATAAACAAAAAGATGTTAATAAAATAATTATAAAAATAAATAATATAAATAGAGATTAATAATATAAATAAATAATAATTATAAATAATAAATAATAATGAGGTTATAATACTAATAATGATTAATATCAATAATTATAAATAAAGATTAGAATAAGGCAATAATACAAATAATGATTAGTACATAATTAAGGTAAATAATTATATAAATAATAACATTAATAAATGATTAAGAACAATAAATAATACTAATAAATATAAGGAAGGACAAAGATTTAAATAAATATAAATAATGAAATAATAAACAGGCAATTAGTCGGCCATATCCTCTTTACATTAGCCTTTTACATATTTATCAAAACCCTTTTCCTTCTTTTCTCCATACATCTGTCCTGATGATGAGTCTGGGTCTAGACTCGAAACTTCGACCAATATAAAGATGAACACTATGGAAAATCCGATTTCCTTTCAAAAACCACACCATAGTAATCTGCAATCCAAAAAAGAAATTCAACTTGTTTAGCCACAACATGTGAACAAATATTCACATTGATGGCTAAGTCCAGATGCTCCTACATCAAACTCCCGGGGAAGAAAAGAATCATCCTTCAGACTTTCAGGACTTACTCCATACTTCTGCAACTCGACTGTTGTTAACTAGTTAGCATCCTCCACTAGCTATCCTTTCAATTTGACTAGATATTGAAAATAAATTTGTCCTTTGGTTCTTTTGGATACTCTTTTCTCCAAAACAACTTCCACTTCTTTCTTAACAGCCCTTGGCATTTGTTCTTCCCAGTTCAAGGTTTAAACTTCATCTTCTATAGCTTCCTCCTGTAGCTCTGTCTCTATCCCTTTGTATGGATACAAATATACAATATTGAAAATAGGTGATATTCCAATCCCTTCTGGCAATTCAATTTCATATGCATTAGCTGAAAACTTTCTTACAATTCTACATGGTCCTATCTTTTTCATTTTCAGTTTATTGTAAGTCTTAGCAAGAAATCTTTCTTTTCTCAAATATACCATCACTAAATCTCCCACTTGGAATTATTTCTCTCTTCTTTTCATATCCATTCTCTGTTTGTATTTACCACTTTTTTCCTGCAATCTTCCTTTGACATCTTCTTGTAGTCTTTGCATCTGCTCTGCAAAATCTTTAGCTTTTGCACTTCTTGTCTCCTGTTTTCCCAAATTTCTGAGCTCATACACACCTCTTGGATTCATTCCAAAAACAATCTGAAATGGACTCATTCCAGTACTTCGGTTTGGAGTGTCATTATAAGAAAATTTAGCCTGAGCTAGTGCTAAATCTCACTGCTTAGAATTTTGATACACTAAACTTCTCAATATGTTTCCCAAGCTCCTGTTTACTACTTCAGTCTATCCATATGTTTGAGGGTGGTATGATGAACTGAAACTGAGGTTAGATCCTAGTTTCTTCCAAAGAGTTCTCTAGAAATTCCCTACAAACTTTGTATCTGTTGGGTGTGGAGCTTGATTATCTTCTGTATTCAAAGGTATTGCCACATTGGACCCTAGTTTGTAATGTTGCCCGTAAGATATTCGCTGCAGGGGGGTCAAGGGGGGGTGGCTGCGATCTTTGGGAGCCCCCCTGGCGGGGGGATCAGGAGCAACGCCCCCGAACCTAAGAATAGATGTAAAATTTCCTTGTAAAGTGTTGTAATTTCGTAGTCAATCTGGGTCGTTCATTACGCAGAGATCTGACGGTAGAAGTTATGTTTAATTTAGGGGGTTTTTTCCCTAGAAGGAAATCCCTCACTATATATGAGGGAATTGTATTACGTCTATGTATATCTATATTCTGAGTGAGGAAGAGAGAGGAGATTGAGAGAGAAGAGAGAATTATAGCAGATCTGCTGTAGGTTCTATTTCTTTAGTTTGTTGGATAATATAAAAAGGACTGGTTGTTTCTCCGTGGACGTAGCCTAAACTAGGTGAACCATGTATATCTGTGTCTCTCTTGTTTTATGTGTTTTCGGTGTTTATATTTTTGCAATATTTTATGTGTTCCATTGCTCTGTAATATATAATTTTCTGACAACTAGTATTAGAGCCGAAGGTCTATTTGGTTGATAAACTCGCAGGAAAGAAGGGTTGGTTCGAGTGGGAGCAATGGCGAAAGATGGTAGGTTTAGGGTTGAAAAATTTAATGGCCAAAACTACTAGGTGTGGAAGATGCAGATGGAAGATTATTTGTTACCAGAGAGATTTGTACCAACCATTGAGTGGAAAGACAAAGAAGCCACCGAGTATGATAGACATAGAATGGGATATTCTCGACAGAAAAGCACTTGGAACAATATAGTTGTGCCTAGAGGTGTCGTTAGCATTTAATATTTCAAAGGAGAAGACAACAGAGGGTTTAATGTCGACATTGGCCAAACTATGTGAAAAACCCTCAACCTAAAATAAGTTATTTCTTATGAAGCATTTATTTAATATGAAGATGTCAAAAGGTGGATGTGTTGTGTTGTAAATTTGAACCAGAATATATGAGAATACAAATAAACCCAAGAAACAACAAGATCTGAATAGATAGAAATGCTTCTTTATTGATCAAACCCTTAAGGTAGGGCAACACCATACATTCACTCCTTAAGGAAGGAGAATACTCCACAAGCCATATGCCTGTTCATACAAGAATACTTCTTTTCATATCTCTCCATGTGGAGTCTCTAGCCTCTATATAGGCCTCATACATACAATACCATGCATCATTACCATGGTTTCCTCATACCATCAACTAATACCATGGGCCCCTTACATTATTATTAACTACTTGTGGTCCCTTATATGACATGGGTTAACCACCTTATTTATTACTATGGCCCATCCCATTATTACATTATTACCTTGGGTACCTCCATCAGTACCCCATATTACCCCCCCTAGGTATATAACAAAAACCAAACTGTTCATGTGGCTGGTACATCACAAGTAAATTCTGACATGGGAGAATACCCAGAAAAGGGGCGTTCTGGGCCCATCCAGATGCTAGCTATGTGAATCACAAGAGGAAACTATGGAGCACCTTCTCAACACCTGCATATTCACCTCCGTGTTGTGGGATGGTATCGCCTTAATATTCAGACAAACTGACAAGGACAAAGGAAGCATTACAAATACCCTAAGCAACTAGAGGATAAACTTCTCTGATTATGAAACGATAAAAAAAGCTTGGGCTTTAACTCCAAGCTTCCTAATATGGGATGTCCGGAAAGAACGCAACAATAGAATTTTCAAAAATACAAAAGTTCCTCCCAGAGCATCATGGAACAAATTTTAAGACAACTTAAGGAGACGATTGGAACTTTAATGCAAACACCCCCTACAAATTTCCCTTCAAATGCTGATGTGCAGATACTTCTTCAGTTGGGTATGCAGGGGGTTATTCCTCAGGGCAAGAACAGGTTGGTAAAGCAACTGGTCACTAATAAAGATTTCTGGCATCCTCCCCCTTAGGGATTTATGAAATGTAACATAGATGGGGCCTCAGAAGGAAATCCGGGTATAGCTGGTTATGGTGGTGTGATAAGGGATGAAAAGGGTTGCATACAATAAATTTTTCATTTCAATTTGGGAAGAGCCACCAACAATATGGTGGAGCTAATGGCACTAGAGCAATGTTTAGAAATCCTGAAGAACAATAATCTTCAAAATATCATAATTGAAGCAGATTCTGAGCTAATCATCAATTCGGTCAAGAGAATCTGTTGTGGGTCGGCTCTAGAAAAGGTCTCGAGACACTGGAGGCTTCTTCAGTTCTATCAAAGAATCCATCTCCACCTTCAGAACATGAAAACCTTAAGTTTCACACATGTGTGCAGGACAACCAATAAATTGGTGGACATACTTGCCAATAAAGGTGCTCTTTGCCCTAAAAGCAGTAATAAATACAGATGGCAAGAGGTTCCACAGGGTAGACTGAGAGATGACTGTCTCAACAAGGTGAATGAGGACTGAGAGATACATCAGAACTAAGAATGTTAGCAGTAGCAGAGGTTGGGTTTTGTAGATACACAATCAATATGAAGTGGTTTTCCAGAGGTCATTTTGAAAATGGCATGTAGGCCTTTGTTATCTTTACCAGTCCAGAACAGCGCAGACATAGAGTTCTTGGGTGGGAGATGATCTTCAGCTTGAGAATTTTTTCAAAACTTTCTCCTAACACAGATCAACTCAGTTTTACTCGGTGGGAAGACGGGGTGAAGAGTCTTCAGTTAGAAGGAATAGCAGAAACCCACCATAGGTATATAACTGTTGGCAATGGATACAGTGAACCGGTGTGGTTGGTCTACAGGTTTTCGAGAGCTTAGACGGCGGGAATCCCTCCTGCTTTTCTTCAAATGGAGATTCCTCTCATCCGTTGGATCAAACCATTGAGGACTAAGGGTGAAGATTCAAATTGCAAATTGATGGGTTCAAGTCAGAGTCTTTGCTTCCTCAGCGGACTCGCAACCTTCCTCGTGACAACCTTTAGCTTCATTACCACCCTCAATGTGGTTTTCAGCTCATCGGAAGCTCTCAACTTTAGAAGTGGTTTCACAGATTTGAGCCCGATGCCACTCAACATGCAACATGTAGTTTTAGTAGGAGAGAGAATATTGGCCTCATCAGGCAGGTATTCTCTGAGTTTCTTTTCCATCCGATATGTTTATCAACTTTTGTCCTTGTGAGGCGGATCAACGGCCCAGGATCATTATGCATGTTGGTGGGTCCAGGTCAGAGATATGCCTGATGATTATCATCTGTGCTTGTTCAGCTTCGTGGCAGGTATCAATGAATTTTGGGCGGATCACATACGCAATGTTTATCCCCCTTTTCGGACTCGAAATCTGAATAGTTTGGTTTAAAATTCCTTTTCGGGTCTGGTTTTAGTTACAACTTGTATGCCTTTTTTCGCTCTGTTGTAACGGATCAAATTACATTTGTATTTTTGAAGGACTTATAGTCAGGGGGTGAGCACAGGGCACAACTGTTTTGCCTTTGGCTCACTGCCCCATACCCTGGATGGGATAGTTAATTCTATGTCCCCCGTGTCCTTTGGGTGATTGTAATTTATGTAATTAATCCTTTTTGTTTAATTTGAATAGAAGGTATGACTCTTGCTTTAGCAAAAAAATGTCAACAAATTCGATATTGTTGTCATTGGTGTTGCTATGTGCAAAATTGTCTGACAATTGTCTTTGAATTTTAATTGTTTGATAATGTTTAATATTCGTCTCTTGTACTCATTTTTTTTTGTGCATTTATGATATATTCAGGTTTGTTGTATGTATGCTTTAATGCATTTCAATTTATAATATGTGAGGGTTTTTATATTTGTCTTGGGGTTTGTATACATGGATTTATAATATATATCCCTTAGGTTTAATGTTTTTCCCTTTTGTTTATAGTTCATTGACGTGATTGCGCTAATTGCTTTCTTTATTTTTCACTTGGGTTTATCAATGTAAATTTTCATATTTGTAGGTCTAAATATTGTTCACTGCATTTATAATATTAGTTGTAGGGTGTAATGTTAATCGATTGGGAAATCATTGGCATTGATGTGTAATGTCATGTTGCGACAAATATTGTCACAATATGAAAACATGAATCATCGTTAACCATTTTCAGCAATTGTCAACGATAGTTAATCATGGTTATGGAAATCGGTGATAATATTAATCCCTTACATTTATTAATCAAAAGGTTAATAATCATAGGGTATAATATCATTCATAAACTTTATAATATTAATCCTTAGGTTATTTATAAATAACTTGTTATTTTATTTT
>APFE030349057.1:123249-140433 GCA_000404065.3 Pinus taeda
CCTATTATGTCAAGCCTAATCCCAAGGGCGTCAAGGAGATTTGACCTTGTGACCTCCCAATTGGCAAGGTATTTAGAAACGAAAACTTGACTAGCTAAACTATTCTATAGGGCTCGTTAATATTCATATTTATATTAACATTGTAAATATTTATTAATATTGATAATCTCTTTTATATTTATATTATTTTTTATTAATAATTAATAGTTAAGATTATTTTTAATAATTTTATAATAATTTTCATTTTAATTTAGTTTGGATTCAAACTTGTCTATTTCTAATCAAAGTGACCAAATTAGGGACGATGGTGATACAATTTTACCAAACTACCAAAAAAAATTATTTATTAATATTTATTTATAATTAATGTGGTCAATATTAGATATTGGCGTTTTCCAATCACATTTTTAAATATAATTGTGCTGATTGATAATTTTATATGAACCCACTGTACATTGTAGCGTGTTCACAAAGATAACGTGGATGACGAATCAGTCGGCGTCTGTTGATAATTTTATATGAACCATCTAGCGGGTCGCGACAAAGTGACGAGAGTTGGATAGTTGAAAAGTCAAATGCAGGGCCCGTGGTTCTGTTTAATCGCGATTAGGCAACCCCCGACCTCATGTTGAAAGCTCAGTTATATTTGAAAAGGTGTTGACCGTTGCAAGTTGCTTATTTTACGGATCGCCTCCCTTTCTTTCTTGTCGCGGTAGTAAAGAACGCGGTATTGAAAAGTCACGCGCTTCGCCAAATATAATAATAGTATATCTTGAAATTTTGACATTTTTAATTATCTATTAGTTTATTAATTGAATGATTATTTTTAATAAGTTAATAAATTAATAATTAATAAATTTAAATTATTATTATTATTATATTAAAAATTTATAAATTATTATAATTTTATTTGTTTGAAATTAATTAATAATTTTTGGTATATGTTAATTATTATATATTTATATATTTTATTTGATATGTGTAACATGTAATTATATATAATTTTTATGTTTTATTTATTGATATGTGGTATCATGTTAAATTATTATTATATAATTTTTATGTTTATTATTGATATATAATTTTTATGTTTTATTATTGATATGGTTTAGCATTATATATCATTTTTTTTTTATATTTTAGTACTAGTAGAATTATTCCTTTGTTGATATGTTAATCAATAGAATAAATTGCTAGATATTGGGGACCACAAAGAAGAAGAGCCATATGAAGAAGTGGACAAGGAAGTAGAAGAGATGATAAATTCTAGAGAATTTTGTTTTAGTGTCTTAACCAACAAATTCACAAAAGACAATCTCAAGCAACACATGATGGAACCGTCCAGGAAGAAAGTGGTTGAATTCCTTCATGGTCTCATTGAAGGAGGATGTAGAAACCCTCTCCCAATACATATTAAAATTTCATGTCATCATGGAAGGGTTGTTTCCCAATATTATTAATATGATTTTATCTTGTTACAATATTTGGATGGCTTATCTTCATGAAGTCATAGGTGTCCTAATGGAGGATCCAATCACATTACCACAACTACCATATTCAATTTCTAGAAGTTTGCAAGTTATTTTCTTTAATTGTATTTTAAAATAATAAGAATATGAAGATATTAGAACTGCCTAAGTGAAGCCCAAAATTTCCTGGAGGAAGTTGCTAAGGTAGCCTATAAATGTTTTAAAAGTCCTAGTGATAGGGACTTCTAGATCTTTAGTAAAATTTTGCAAAATTTAAACGACAATATCTACAAAGCCACTCATTAGAGAAATTTTGAGGTCTAAAATGGACATCAAAACAAAAATATACAACCAAAATAAAATTTATAAGAACCAATAGGATTTAATATGATGATGCTAACCATGGGGGATGATTCACCATTTTTGGAGTAAAAAAGTAAAAAGATAAAAAAAACAAAAAAAACTACTTTTTCAATTCGTATTTTCAACATATCTCCCTATGGTTTTACTCAAATTTTGAGTGATAGCACTCATTAGGTGCATAATTTAATTCATAATCCAAGTAGTACCCATGTTGCATAATTTCAATGGACTCTACTACATGAAAAATTAGAAATACATGAAAATCATGATTGCAATCATGTTTTTTCATGTATTTCTCGTTTTTCCTATACCAGGGTCCATCGAAAGTATGCAACATGGATACTCCTTAGATGAGGGATTAAATTTTGTATCCAACAAGGGTTGTCGCTCGAAATTTGAGAAGAACCATAGGGAGATAAGTTGAAAAAATAGTTTTTTCTTTTTTTCCCTCTAAAATTTGATGATCTAATCTAATCTTATTTAATTATTTCCACTATTATTTTATAATATTCCTTAGGAGGTCCATTTAAGACCTCAAAATTTCTCTAATTACAGGAATCCTTAGAAGGCCACTGTAGGAATTGTGACTCAACATGCATTGTGTTTTTTCTTCAAACTAATCACAAATAGTTTCATGTGTGCATTCTATAAGATTTATTACTATTGGCTAATAGACTATTTCGTGGACTAGATAGTTCTTTCTCAAATTGTTATTGTTTCTTTCTTCAATGAGTACTTGTAAGAACAAATACTAACAATTCTTTATTTTCTCTAATAAGTTAAGCATTTCAATGTCAAGAAATCAACTAATTTTTTTCTTGATTTAGAAATTTTCATGTTTATTAGTTGATCTCTTCTTTTTCTCATATATATTTCAACATTTAGTTTATAGTAGTTTTATTTTTGCAATCAGATAGTTTTTATTTTATTTTTCACATTCTCTGTTATGGAAATAACTCGATATTTAATAGCATCCAAAAAATAGAGCATGGTTACTAGCAGATAATCTGAATGGGTATCTTATCCCACACAATGTGAGTTTTGATTTGGACCTCATACCAGTGAGAACCCTTGTGACTACTTTTGGGTCATTTTTCCATGTTAACAATGAGTGGATACTTTGGTAGTATCATGTTTTACTAGGGGGTGTGCTAGGTGAAGGACCAAGCCCTCCTAGCGTTCTTCCTTTTTCCACCTATGGTTTCATCATTTGGTCTTGAATCTTCTTCCTGTAAGAAGAAGGTCTAATTTGGAGGGTGAGGGGAAGATGATATTACACTTAGTTCCTTGGATCAATTTTGATTGGTGGCTCGATATAACTAGGGGAGGTTTTTGGGGTCTTCTGAACTATATTTCCTCTTATTTTCACAGTTTCATCCCAGTTCTAGTTCTTTCATCCTCCATTGGTTTTAACCCTAGATCTGAAATTCTTTCCTCTAATTTGACAGTCTATGTTAGAGGGTGTCATGGTAGGCGTTTTATATCGAAGGGAACCATTTCAGTCTTAAACAATGATCAACTATAGTCATTAGAGGTATCAAGAGTCTTTTGTTATGGGATTTCTCTCCTATTTATATTTTGGGTCAATATTGTCCTCGACATCGTGCATCTAGACAACAACCATCACTTGCCAACAAGCTAGATCTCATCAAGGTGTTGGTGGAAATATTTTTTCCTAGAGTTTGCATGCAAAGGTCTGAGCACAATCCTTAGCATGGCCCTTTTTCATGCAAACTCTAGTTACAATTCAATAATAACTACATGAAGGAAATGAGGAAATCATCATGGAGCATGATTTCCAATCTAACTTACACATTATTATGGTAATGGCTTATTGGGTGCTTGATATAGGCCATACGAGGGGGCATCTAAATCAGTACATGTATACTATGGATGTCCACTAACAACTAAAGACATTCATGGGGAGATTTATTCTTTACCAAAATGATGTTAAGGATGTAATCCTCTTGCTGATGAATGAGATCCAATTTAAAGTTATGAATAAGTGTCTGGTGAATATTGAGGTTTCCATCACCTATGGGAGGGGATTGAATCCTCTAGATAGTCCAGGTGACCCATTTCCTGTAGAGGTGAATGTTTGCACCTGTTCCTAATTATATGAATGTTTATGTTTCATTCATATGTTTATTAGTTTAGTATATCTAAGATTGTTATGATATATTATATTTGTTTAATTTTTAGAATATTTCTATTGATGATAAGCCTCGGTTCTATAATATTTTTTAAAACTTATGGCATTCATGACACCTATATAGTTTTTAGATAAAATTTCTATTACTCTTCCTTTGGTTTGTTTTTTCCAGTGGAAAACTAAAGGCACACAAGGAGCTAAAAAATATGTAACTCCTACTAGTTAATAGAGGTTTTTAACTGAGAGTGATTGGGGATCATTTACGATATTGGAGAACCAAATATGCTTAGGTATGCTAGGGTTTCACAGGAAGCCATGGCCACCACACTGTGATTCTTCATTTGGGTCTAGGCTTTGCTTCATTTTTTAGTTAAACTTTAGCTCCTTCTTATTTTCTTCCGAATTCCTTTCTCCATTTCTTTAGTCCATTTTTGAATATTTCATTTTTGTCATGTTCTTGGCTGTGCTCGTTGTTAGTTACAATTTTTTGTTTCTTTTCTCGGTGATCGGTTGTTACTATGGTGTGGGGTTCTCTATTGTAAGTTGTTTTGATATGGTCCTAATAGTGGGGGGAAAGGTGCCCTGGACATTCCGTCATCCTCATTGACCTCTTAGGTTTCTAGTGCTCAATGTATTTAAGACATCCTTGTTCCATTCTGTAGCACTAACAATTATCTGTCGGTTCTTATGCCACCTATCTCATATAACTCACAAATTCCATCTTCCTTGGATTTTATTGTCCTCGGTGGGGTTGGGGTTATTCCCTCTGTTGGTGTCTCAGGCCTCATTTCTTTTCATCTGGATTTTGAACCTTTTATGGGTTTTTAGGGCTTTCAACAAAACCCTTGGAACTATAGGTTTCTTTCATCGCCCTTTCCATCTTTCATCCCTCCTGACCCATTGGATATTGGTACTGGTCCTTTTTTTCTTAGCCGCCTTGGCCTCTTCATTTGATGGTAGTGTTTTCAGCGGGGGTTTTTCTTATCCTAGTGCTTTTTCTCGAGCTCATCTCTCCTCCTTTATGCTTGACCTCTCATCTGATAGTAGCGTCCTTAGAGTTCTAGCTTCGCAAGCTATGAAGGAATATTATCGTCTGCAGGGAAAGGAGGTTGGGGATTTGATAAAGGTGGCCTTGCCTGGTGTGGAGAAGGTTTAATCGAAAAGGGAACGCAGTCGTCCTCAAGGAAAAAGGAAGAAGAGCCCCTTTGTTAAGAAAAACACCAATATCCAAATGGTTGTGACATTGGGTCTAGATTTCTCTATTCAGCAGGAAGAATATTTTAACAAAAAATCCTTGGTTGGAAGAATTTGTGGCAGGAAATGTTTTCTCTTATTTCTCACAGAATGGGTGGAGTCCTTGATGCACCCTATGAAAAACCATATGGTCGTTGTTCGTGCCCTCGTAAAGGGTTTGTTCCATTTGATATTCTATGAAAAAGTAGATATTAAGTTGATTGAAGGCAAGGTTTTCTCAATTGACTCTATTCCAACTATTTTCAAACAATAGACCCCCAATTTTGATGCCAGGACTAATAAGCCTGATACAATGTTGGTGTGGGTATGCATTCCCAGTCTTCTGACTCATCTATGGCTTGAATTTTTTTTTTTCGTATGGTTAGTAATCAATTGGGATGCTACCTATATCATGATGCCTCCTACATTACCTTTGGCGACACCTTTATGGATAGTGTTCTGGTTAGTGTGGATATTTGAGGTGGATTTCCTCGTGCGATGGGCGTGGGCAAAAGGGATGGATCCAGTCATGCTTGATTGCGAAGGAATTCCATTTCACTACTATTTTTTCCATCAACATGGTCATAGCACGAAGGAATATGTATTGCCTATAAAAAATAAGGTTCATATGACTTTGAGTATGCATGGTGGGGATGGTTTAGGCTCGACTTCTTATTTGATCTCATCATCTCCTTTGGTGTCACGCTTGATTTCACGCGAGTTTTTTTGATATGGCTCATAATTCTATTATGATATCTGAAAGTTTACCTCCATAATCCATTCAACCATCTCCCTCTCCCTTGGCTGCTAAATATATTGTGTTGATTACCTCCTTTTCTCTTTTGAATACATGTTCTTTTGATGTTGTTTAATTTATTCCTCTATGTTCATCTGGTCTTTCATTTTCATCAGCGACCCTAAGTTTTGTTGTGTCTACCCCCTACCTTCCAATTTATCTCCTCATATTGCGCCGGCTCTGTGTCCTTTTTCCATTGCTTCAAGTGATTTATCCTCCTTTCCATTGTCATCCTCATTATCCTCTTTGGAGCATTCCTTATTTGAAGATGTTATCTACAATTTACGCTCCCATCTTATGATTCTCCAACAGGGTGCCATCTCATGGGGCTTAGGGAATATTTCCCTTTCGTTTAGGGAAAATCATAGTCGGAATAGAAGATATTATGTTTATTTAGAGAAGGAGAAATATAGGTTTGAACTTGTCGTAAGGAAACAACAATCCATCCAAGGGGCCCTTACAACTAGCTCAACCTCGTTGGCCCTTCCTCAATGAAAATATTGTCCTTTAATTATTGAGGTATGGCTTGTCCCTCTAAAAGATAATCATTTAAAATTCTTATGGAATCCTCTACGTCAACTATCATTTTTCTACAAGAGACTCTGGGAAAGGGTGATCTCATCTCATCCTATCTTGAAATTATGTTGAGGGGTTGGTCTTTTTCTATTGTGAATGCTTCAGGTCATTCAGGAGGTCTTGTTGTGGGATGGTTTCCTCAAAAGGTCTCAGTCTCTAGTATTTCGTGCATATAATTGATCATTTTTTTGGAGTTATCTCCTCTCATTCTGGGGCAGTTAGTTTCTATTGTTAATATTAACATGGACTTTCCCAAAACTTATCTGATTTCTAGAAGGTAACTCTTAGCAAATCTATCCTTCAGAAGAATAATGTCATAATCGCTGGCAACCTAAATTTCTCCTTGCGTCCTACTGAATCATGGGGGTATCAGGTTTGTCCTGATCCTCAAGTAGTTTTCTTTAGAAGTCAACTTGTTCAAAATATGCTTTGATGTGGAACCCTCAAAGCTATCCACAACTTTTAGGAATAGATTTGTTGGGGAGGAATGGATTGGGAAGCATCTTGATAGGTTCCTCTTGTTAAAGATTTATTGAAATCCCTCCCTGTGCTCTAGAAATTGGTTGAGGGGCTGATCTGAAATGGAGCAGATTAGTAATGTTGTGCTAATTCCCCATTCAGAATAATACCCAAGATGCTTAACATTTTCTTATCAAGTGCTTAAGGATTAACTATTTTTTCTTAATTAATTGATTCCCATGAGAGTTTCTTCTGTAAATGTTATAAACAATTTAACATAAAAACATATGTTGAATAGAAGCAAAATAACAAGAAAGAACATCAAAATACAACACACAACACAAATATTTGAGGAGGATTTCACCCCTCCTAGGCTACATCTCCTTGGTCCAACTTCCAATGCTTGGGCCTCTCTATTATGCTCAAAATTACAAAAAAAAAAGTGTGTTTACAATGCTCAAATGCCTCTGAAACCTGTCTCAATGAGTTCAGAATACAAAAAAAATGGCTATATATTGGATTTCAGAGATTTGTGGTGTGTGATTTTCGAATCTTTGATCGGAGAGTCCACAGTAAGTGAATTTTTACACCAACGTTTCGAATCCCAAATGGGATCCATCATCAGGGTTAAGAGAAAGATGAAAAAAGAAGAGCAAGAAGGAAGAGATAAATACTCAAGAGCGAAAGAATATTGAAGGAACAACACAGGTCGGCCAGAAAGATTAATAATGAAACCTAATTTTTTTTTTTTTTTTACATTAATTTTTATAAATTGATAACATTTAATTAATACCAATAAAACATAATCTTTATATAACCTAACATCTATATTAATATTAATATCTCTAAAAACATAATATATATATTAATATTAATATCATAAACCTAATATCTAAATAACATTAATATTTATATAACCTAATATTTATAAAGCTTAATCTATATAACTTATTATTATATAACATAAAACCTATATTAATATTAATATCTATAAAGTTTAATATAAATAATAATATTAATAATAGTATTAATATATAATTTATATTAAGTCTTATATATATAATAGTATTAATATATAATATATATAATAGTATTAATAATAATATATTTAATATTAAAACCTATAAGCTTAATATATATAATGATTAATATATTAAATCTAAAGACCTAAAATATATATAGAT
Organism: Pinus taeda; assembly: GCA_000404065.3. NCBI lineage: Eukaryota > Viridiplantae > Streptophyta > Pinopsida > Pinales > Pinaceae > Pinus > Pinus taeda. The sequence goes on from APFE030349057.1 coordinate 131,482, forward strand.
TAAATATGTTATAAATCTTACTATCATAAAACAATTGAAATTATTTACTTAAATAACTAATGTCTAAAGAACTTTTATATAATTAAACATAATCTATATAACTTAATATTATAAAACCTAAAGAATATATTAATATTAAAATCTAAAGAACTTAATAAATAAAAATCTACACAACATAATCTATATTCTAATATCAAAATCATTATCTATATAACCTAATATTAAAATCTAAACTATATTAAAACCTACATTAATGTCTAATATAAATTAAAACCTGAGAATGTAAAGGGAAAGGGAGGGAAAACTAACCTGCTTGACGATTTACCTGGGGATGGGTTGACACTTCTTGATCTCACTGATCAGGGGAAGCCAGCTTCCGCTAATCTCCAAACCGTTGTCTCTGTTCAGATTACAAGGATGCTTCAGGATTTCGAGGGCTTCTCTGATTTTTCGTCTGTGATTTTGCTCTTCTCTTGCGATAATTGATGCGTTTTCTAAGCAGATGTGGTGTTTAGTCTTCGAGGAGTGTTCTGCCAAGGCTGAGGTACGAGATCTTCCATTCTTGATGTCAGTGCCATGTTCTTTCAGTCTTGTCTGGAGGGAGCGACCAGTTTCACCTATGTAGCTTTTCCCACACGAACAGTCTATTTTATAGACTCCTTTGAGCTGCTGCTTGTCAATATCGTCCTTAACAGATTTTAAACTTTGTCTGATGGTACCGGGAGCTGAGAATTGAGTTATGATGTTTTTCTTTCTTAGGATTTTTGACATTTTATCTGTGACTCCTTGGATATAAGGTAGAAAAACTTTACCACCTTGAAGTTGATCCTGCTTTTTAGGTATGGGAGATGACAACCTCCTTTCAGCTTTCTTTATGGCTTTTTTAATCTCATGATCCTTGTAGCCTATATTTTTGAAAGTTGAAATTAGATGCCTCTTCTCTTCATTTATATGTTCTGAGTCAGAAATTTGGAGGGCTCTAATGGCAAGAGTGTTCAGAACGCCAAGCTTTTGGGCTGGGTGATGGTGGGAATCCCCATGAAGGTAACACTCTGTGTGAGTTGACTTCCTGAAAACCTTATGGCCCAGGGAGCCATCCTCTTTTCTGATGATAAGAATGTCCAAGAAAGGAATGCTCAAATTTTCTTCAAGCTCCATAGTGAATTTTATATCGGGGGAGATGGAGTTAAGGTGATTGAAAAATCTGTCAAGCTCAGTTTTACCATGGGTCCATTTTATATTGGTGTCATCGACAAAACACTTCCACCAAGCTAGTTTTAAAGGATGGGAATCCAAAGCTTTCTTCTCAAAACACTCCATGTATAAGTTGGCCACAATTGGCGAGAGGGGTGATCCCATTGCTACACCGGATGTCTGTTCATAGAATGTTCCTTGGAATGTGAATACAGTTGACCTTAAGCAGACTTCGGCTAGTTTTGCGGTCTCTGGATCAGTCACACCTCTTATAACCTGAATGGCTTCATCAAGTGGGATCTTTGTGAATAAGGAAATCACGTCAAAGCTCACAAGGATGTCATCCTTTTCCATTCTTTCATCTTTAATAAGATTCACAAAGTCGTGCGAGTCTTTAATGAAGGAATCTGTATTTCCAACCAGGGGCTTTAGAATTTTGGCGACATATTTAGCAAGCTCATAGGTTGGGGAGCCAATAGTGTTGACTATCGGTCTAAGGGGGACCCCCTCCTTATGGATCTTAGGTAATCCATAGATTCTAGGGATGGTTTCACAAGAGGGGGTTAATTTCTTCTTCAGTTTTTCGTCAAGACTGGAATCTGAGATAATTTTTTTCACATCCTTCATAATTTTGGCCATGGGATTCTTGTCCAGCTTCTTATAACTGCCACAATTTAGGTGATCATTCATTTTCTTAACATAGTCTTCTTTATCAAGGATAACTGCTGCTCCTCCTTTATCTGCTTTAAGAACAACTATCTTGTCATTATTTCGTAAGGTTCTGAAGGCCTTGTGCTCTTCCTTACTCAAGTTGCTTTTGGGAGCCTTCACTTTTCTCATGATGAGAGAAAACTCTTGCCTTAATGCTTCTTTGTCTTCAAGAGGGAGGTTGCTAATCCCGTCTTCAATGCTGCAGATCATCTTTTCAATGGGGAGGCTTTTAGGGGCCATTGCAAACCCCATCCCCTTGCTGAGAACATTAACGGCTACCTGGTCAATAACCTCGAAAGACAGGTTAACTACTTTTCTTTTTGATGTTGATCCATATGAGTTTTTGCCCATCTCCTTGTCACCCTTGCTCAGCACATTGCCTTTTACCACATCTTTTTGGATAAAACTGCCAATTGTATTGTTTGATTCTGGCAATTTTCCTTCCTCATAGAATTTGTTGACTCTGCCATGCGCATCCTTTCTGAAGACTTCTTCGTTGTTTCCAAAACTAACATTTCAGCACTATCACTTTGCTTTTGGTTATTGTCAATTTCGCTTCCGCTATTTATATATGATCTGTTTAAGTGGTTTCTAGGATCATCTATGTTTGAACCAGAACTGACCGGCCTAATTTCAAAGGATTTTCTGTTATTAATGATAGAATCAACGGGTTGAATCTGAGCAGTTATCACGTCTGCGTTATTCGTATCTTGGTCTAAACTGCTATTGGAATTATTAAACCGGCAAATTGAATTACTTATGCCAGTAGCTAATCCTGCGAAATAGGTTTTCATTGATCTCATGCTATCCGAGTTTTCCAATTCTCGACCGCTGTTTGTTATTATTCCCCGAGCAGCTATCACCTCTGTGCTCTTCATATCTCGGTCTAAACTGTTGCTCAAATTATTAAACCGGAAAATAGGATTACTTCTGCCTGCAAAATCGGTTTTCATTGATAAACTGTTGTCCGAGTTTACTAATTCTTGTCCGCTGTTTTTTATTATTCTTGCGATGTCATTATTCACTCTGCTGCAGTGGGAAGCTAACAGTGGCTCCACTCGGGGATGGCTTCTCCTTGTGAGAAGTCAAGAACAGCAGGTCATAACGCCTTGGTCTTTAGTTTCTTGCTGTCTTCTGCAAAATTTGTTTTCTCCAGCTGCTTTATTCCTTCTACCTACCTACCCTAACCAACACTTACTTTGCCGTTAGGTGAAATAAAACAACCAGTGCAGCCATCTAAGCAATTGAAAAACAGGGTGAACTTGCTGACTGATGATTTCTGAACGTAAAAGCATCATTTGGGCATATGACCTCGTAATCAAAATTGTGGCATCTACCAGTTGCTGTTGAAGTATGTGGTCTTCACTGAGAAAGCATGCTAACAAGCTTGGGTTAAGCAGAAGTTCCATGTAGTCTGCAATAGGATCAGTGAACTCATCATGTGAGAAAACTTCTTCTGGGCCTTCTTGGTCAGATGGAGCGGTTGTGTCCTTGGTGGTAAGCCTGGTAGCCAACCCTTCTGTCCCTGTCCTGGTAGTGGAATCATATAGAGTTTGTAAATCAGCAGGTAGCAGCATCTCCTCCTGAATTGGGGACGGGAGACTTTGACAAGATTCAGGGTCTTCTTGGTCCGATGGAGTAGTTTCATCTTCAGTAATGAGCCTAGCAACTAGTCCTTCTATCTTTGCTTTGAAAATTGAATCATACAGAATCTGCAGGTCCTCAGGTAATAGTGTTTCCTCCTGAATAGGGGAAGGGAGATTTCGGCATGAGTCCGGGTCTCTTGGGTCAGACAAAGTAGTTGCATCTTTGGTAATGAGCTTAGCAGCTGATCCTTCTGTCTTTGCCTTGAAACCCAGATCATACTCAAACTGTAATTCAGGAGATAGCACTATTTCCTTGTGAACTGGAGAAGGAAGATTTTGGTAAAACTCTTGAGGGTCGCGGAAATTATAAGATTGTATCTGAGCTCCCAAGAGTTCAATTTCATTCTCATATTTTTCAACAACCAACTCAAGGAAAAGTTTATTCCGGCCGCCTAGTATTTTTGACAATATTGCTCTGAAAAATTCTTCGTTAAGCTCAAACTCTGATAAAATTTCTCTGCATTCATCTAAAGCTTCATCGAATGGAAGTTCCTCCCAGGATTCAGTCATTCTCTCTTACTGTTAATACATGGAGCACTTGGCTGTAACATTTGGTTCGTTCCTTAGTGGAGCCTTTGATTGAAATTGAAGTGGAGTCGCCAGGTTGATGCCTAGACTATGAAGTGCCTGATCTATGTCCACCATCAAAGACCAGAACTAAGCGTGACAAACTTGGAAGAACAGGAGCACTTTCTCCAGTGGGGTTTACAAAAATGAACAAAGCGCTTGAATCCCCAATGGAGTACAGAGGTACAGGTCGACCGAGGCTTTTACAAGTCGGTTTCTTCCTCTGTAGAGCTGCAGACTGGTTTCATTGATTTATCTTAGGAGGTCCCCAGTGGAGTCGCCATTATGTTATCACTCAGGTTGTCCCTAGTGCTCCTAAATAGGGATACGGCCGAGGTAACCACAAACCAATCTTTGGATTACAGGTTCTAGCCCACCTGTAATCGGAGAGGGCTCTCTCCTTTTGATTCAACCTTAGTTGATGATTTTAGGCTAGCTTTCTGACTTCAAGGGAGTGTTGTTCGTGATTGGGTGGGAGGTAGGATTCTCGAGAAAAGAGGCAAGGTAAGGTGTAATAAGTTTCGAACCATTGGGCATGGAGTCACAGATTGAGGCTTGCGAGCGTTTTTTTGGTCACAAGGGGATACGGAGCGGGATAGCCACACAGGATACAATTTTCAATCGGCTGAAAGTATGGTATGGGAATCAGGGATGAAAGGCAAAGGAGAATCATTTCATCATGCTGAAAAAAAGGAGAAATGGATGAATGGGATCCAGGAGCAGATAAGAATTCCTAAAACATGCACTCATATGTGAAAGAAACAGCGTAAACAAGATCATTTAAGTATACATGCTCATAACTATTTCTGAAGAAAACATTGAGAAATGTAGAAATTGAACTTAAGGTGTAATGAAACAAATCTTAAGCTATTCTTTTTTCCTGCAATTTAGAAGGCGGTACGGTGGCAAAAAGCATAAAATTAAACAGAGGAGAGGAACACTTATTGGATCATATAAAAGCACAGGAATTCCGTGATCATTCCTTGGCCAAGAGAAAACATCAAGTAGTTTCGCAATCCATGCTTTCAACAATCTTTGATTATGGAAATTATGACAGTTACAGTGCGAGTCTCTGTTCGGAGAAAATGCTGGAAAGGAAAACTGACCAACTACTACTACCAACCAACCAACCCCTCACAACATTGTTCAAGGTGGTATTTATAAGCAAAATATCGGAAAGAAATCATTACAACCGACCTACACAGGTCTGCTAGAAAACTATTCAAAAATCTAAGTGTTGCTGGAATTAAATGCAAGTAAATATTTGTGGCTGCGCTAGGGGCAGCTGAATTAGAATTGGTGACAATGTGGCCCTTGGGGGCTAGATGCGGTGCTGCTGGAATGATTGTGCTTTGGGAATTGCAGTTCTGCTCTGGTGTGAGTTAAATGTGCAATAATTATGATTTGAGAGCTTTAAGTGGCTTCGCCCTCTTTCCATGAATCTGTTGGAAGATATTAAATGTTCTCCTGCTTCGGGCCGCTGCTCAAGATTTTCACTGATACTCTTTGCCACTACATTGATTGTTTCCGCCGTTGACTGATACTCTTTGACACGCTTGATGCCTGATGATTTTATCTGATACACTTTAAACTCTGTCATTGATCTGCTACTGTCTTTAAACCGGATCATTTTGGCACGATCGGGCGATTTTCGGGCTTTTCGGCGCACAAGGGGCTAAGAAATCAAAAGATTCCCCAAAGATTCCTCGAGACGGCCTATTTCCCGTAGCGATGCACGATTAGCGCTTCGCGCTAATCACGCATCGAAAACTTCCTATGTTTCTTGTTCTGGAGCTCCGAAGTGCGATTTTTCTTCCTGCGCGAAGTTTCGGCTTTCTGGCTGCTGACATCGGCTGTACGGCGGATGACGTCAGCTGTGGTAGGTCCCTGGTATAGAATAACATGGTGAGGTGCTGATATTGTAGGTAATGTGATGAATTAGCTCTGATGCGATCACAATGTCGCGTCGGCGGGGAACTGAGGGTGCTTATGTTGGGCATTTGGCGCTTGCGACCGCTGATATCGCGATATCACGTCGGGTGGTGCCGGATGGGTCATAACTTGCATGGAGGGGAAAGTGCAATCTTGCGATGCGATCTGGCTTTAAGGTTCTGCAGAGTGTAAGGTTTTGGGCGGAAAGAGCAAGTAGGTGGGTGCTAAGGGCATTTTGAGGCTTCGGAAGGGGTCCGATTACCTGAGAGGGATTTTATACTATGGAAGGAGTCCATTGTATCTGGGAAATGGTTTGAATGTCAAGGTTCTTGCTAAGTTTCAGGTAAACTGAGCAATTCCCGGGGGTACTTATGGTTATTTTCAACCAAGGGGAGGGATATTACGTAGGGGAAATTTACTTAATATTAATAGGGGGACTGGAAGAATAGGGAGCTAGATAATAATGTTGGTGGTTAATATGGAGGTGGTAAGAAAGCGCTAAGTTCAGGCAAGCTTAGGCTATTACAAGTGGGTAGGACCATTCTTTAGAGAAAGTATGGAACAACTTTGAGTCAAGCAGATCTTTACTCAAGCTAGTGTTATGAAAATGATTGAACTTAAGAGGAGTCAAGTAGATCTTGACCTCTTTTGGGGAAGTCAGTTAATGATTGGGGAAAACAGAGAAGGGGAGTTAGTTATAGCTCTTTTGAGCTTCTCTCATAGAATTTCTTGCTGATTGTATCCTGAATGAGATGACACCTGAAAGTATGGAACTGATCAGCAATTAGGATTAAGAAACCTCAGAACTACCTACCCAGCCTACTTACCTAGCATTTTTTCTTCTTTTGATTTGGGTGCACTTAGACTTGCAAACCCATCATTCATTTTCTTTTGATGCTTTCCTATCTACAATACTACCCTTATTTCTTCCAAGGGCCCAGATTAAGCTGTTGGGCTCCTCTGCTTCTCTACCTATCTAAGAATCTGCCAAGATTAAACTGTTTGGACAGATTTGCATTCTCTACATTCTAAAATAGGAAATTTAAACCTAGGGAGACCAAGATTAGGCTGTTTGGACCTCCCTTTAACTGAAACATTGGTGATACCGGGATAAATTTACAAAATTTGGAAGGCAATTGAATGAACTTGAAGTAGCCTTCTTCGTTTGGAGACTGTTAAGCAAATATGGAGCATTGCAGCATGCAAAGTACGACATATTTGGCATGTAAAATTTCAATCATGAAATATGAATAACCTGCTGTAGCAGGAAGCTAACAGTGGCTCCACTTAGGGATGGCTTCTCCTTGTGAGAAGTCAAGAACAGCAGGTCAGAATGCCTTGGTCTTTAGTTGGCTGTCTTCTTGCAAAATCGTCTTCTCCGGCTGTCTTATTTCTCCTACCTACCTACCTACCCTAACCAGCATTTACTTTGCCGTTAGGTGAGATCAAACAACTAGTGCAGCCACTTAAACAACTGAGAAACAAGATGAACTTGATCACTGATGGTCTCTGAACGTACAAGCATCATTCGGGTATATGCCCTCATAATCAAAGTTGTGGCATATATCGGTTGCTGTTGATGTATTTGGTCTTCACTGAGAAAGCATGCTAGAGAACTTGGGTCAAGCAGAAGTTCCTTGTAGTCTGCAATAGGATCAATAAAGTCATCATGTGAGAGAACTTCTTCTGAGTCTTCTTGATCAGATGGAGCGGCTGCATCCTCGGTGGTAAGCCTGGCAGCTAACCCTTCTGTCTCTGTCTTGAAAATAGAATCATGCAGAGTTTGTAAGTCAGCAGGTAGCAGTATTTCCCCCTGAGTTGGAAAAGGAAGACTTCGACATGATTCGGGGTCTTCTTGGTCAGATGGGATAGTTGCATCTTCGGTAATGAGCCTAGTAGCTAGTCCTTCTATATTTGCCTTGAAAATAGAATCATACAGAATCTGTAGATCCGCATGTAGCAGTATTTCCTCCTGAGTTGGAGAAGGGAGACTTCGGCATGATTCCGGGTCTTCTCGGTCAGATGGAGTAGTTGCATCTTCGGTAATGAGCCTAGCAGCTAGTCCTTCTGTCTTTGCCTTGAAACCCAGATCATACTCAAACTGTAATTCAGGAGATAGCACTATTTCCCTGTGGACTGGGGGAGGAATATTTTGGTAAAACTCCCTAGGGTCGCGGAAATTATACGATTGTATCTGAGCTTCCAAGAGTTCAATTTCATTCTCATATTTTTCAACAACTAACTCAAGGAAAACTTTATTCTGGCTGCCTGGTATTTTTGACAATACTGCTCTGAAAAATTCTTCATTAAGCTCAAACTCTGATAAAATTTCTCTGCATTCATCTAAAGCTTCATCAAATGGAAGATCCTCCCAGAACTCGGTCATTCTCTCTCATGGTTAATACTTGGGAACATGGAATACTTGGTTGTAAAATTGGTTCGTTCCTCAGTGGATCCTTTGATTGAAATTGAAGTGGAGTCGCCAGGTGGATGCTTAGACTTTGAAGTGCCTGATCTCTGTCCACCATCAAAGACCAGAACTAAGCTTGACAAACTATGAAGAACATGAGCACTTTCTCCAGTGGAGTTTATATAAATGAACAAAGTGCTTGAATCCCCAGTGGAGTACACAGGTACAGGTCGACCGAGGCTTTTACAAGTCGGTTTCTTCCTCTGTAGAGCTGCAGACTGGTTTAATGAATTTATCTGAGGAGGTCCCCAGTGGAGTCACCATTATGTTAACACTCAGGTTGTCCCTAGGCTCCTAATAGGGATACGACTGAGGTAACCACAAACCAATCTTTGGATTGCAGGTTCTAGCCCACCTGCAATCGGAGAGGGCTCTCTCCATATGATTCAACTTCTGTTGATGATTTTAGGCTAGCTTTCTGGCTTCAAGGGA
>APFE030349057.1:140443-154056 GCA_000404065.3 Pinus taeda
AGTCTTGTCTGGAGGGAGCGACCAGTTTCACCTATGTAGCTTTTCCCACACGAACAATCTATTTTATAGACTCCTTTGCGCTGCTGCTTGTCAATATCATCCTTAACAGATTTTAAACTTTGTCTGATTGTACCGGGAGCTGAGAATTGAGTTATAATGTTTTTCTTTCTTAGGATTTTTGCCATTTTATCTGTGACTCCTTGGATATAAGGTAGAAAAACCTTACCACTTTGAGGTTGATCCTACTCTTTAGGTATGGGAGATGACAACCTCCTTTCAGCTTTCTTTATGGCTTTTTTAATCTCATGATCCTTGTAGCCTATATTTTTGAAAGTTGAAACTAAATGCCTCTTTTCTTCATTTATATGTTCTGAGTCAGAGATACGGAGGGCTCTAATGGCAAGAGTGTTCAGGACGCCAAGCTTTTGCGCTGGGTGATGATGGGAGTCCGCATGAAGGTAACTCTCTGTGTGAGTTGACTTCCTGAAAACCTTATGGCCCAAAGAACCATCCTGTTTTTTGATGATGAGAATGTCCAAGAAAGGAATGCTCAAATTCTCTTCAAGCTCCATAGTGAATTTTATATCAGGGGAGATGGAGTTAAGGTGATTGAAAGACCTGTCGAGTTCTACTTTTCCATGGTTCCATTTTATATTGGTGTCATCAACAAAACGCTTCCACCATGCTGGTTTTAAAGGATAAGAATCCAAGGCCTTCTTCTCAAAATATTCCATGTATAAGTTGGCCACAATTGGCGTGAGGGGTGATCCCATTGCTACACCAGATGTCTGTTCATAGAATGTTCCTTGGAATGTGAATACAGTTGACCTTAAGCAGACTTCAGCCAGTTTTGCGGTCTCTGGATCAGTGACACTTCTTATAACCTGAATGGCTTCATCAAGAGGAATCTTTGTGAATAAGGAGACCACGTCAAAGCTCACAAGGATGTCATCCTTTTCCATTCTTTCTTTTTTAATAAGATTCACAAAGTCGTGCGAGTCTTTAATGAAGGAGTCATTGTTTCCAACTAGGGTTTTTAGAATCTTGGCGACATATTTAGCAAGCTCATAGGTTGGGGAGCCAATGGTATTAACTATCGGTCTAAGGGGGACCCCCTCCTTATGGATCTTGGGTAATCCATAGATTCTAGGGATGGTTTCGCAAGAGGGTGTTAATTTATTCTTCAATTTTTCATCAAGGCTGGAATCTGAGATAATCTTTTTTACATCCTTCATAATTTTGGGCATGGGATTACTGTCCAGCTTCTTATAACTGCCGCAATTTAGGTGATCATTCATTTTCTTAACATAGTCTTCTTTATCAAGGATAACTGCTGCTCCTCCTTTATCAGCTTTAAGAATAACTATCTTGTCATTATTTCGTAAGGATCTAAAAGCCTTTTGCTCTTCTTTACTCAAGTTGCTTTTGGGAGCCTTGGCTTTTCTCATGATGAGAGAAAACTCTTGCCTTAATGCTTCTTTGTCTTCAAGAGGGAGGTTGCTAATCCCATCTTCAATGCTACAGATCATCTTTTCAATCGGAAGGCTTTTAGGGGCCATTGCAAACCCCATCCCCTTGCTGAGAACATTAACGGCTACCTGGTCAAGAACCTCGGAAGACAGGTTAACTACTTTTCTTTTTGATGTTGATCCATATGAGTTTTCGCCAACCTCCTTATCACCCTTGTTCAGCACATTGCTTTTAACCACATCTTTCTGGATAAAACTGACATTTATAGTGTTTAATTCTGGCATTTTCACACCCTCATCGAATTTGTTTACTCTGCTATGCGCATCTTCTCTGGAGACATCTTCGTTGTTTCCCACCACTATCAATTCTGCCTTATCAATTCGCTTCCAGCTATTGTCAATTTCTCTTCCTTTATTTTCATCTGATCTATTTAAGTCGTTACTTGGACAATCTTTTGCGTTCTTCATATAATTGCTACTCGAATTTTTAAACAGGCATTTACCTCTGCTATTCGGGGCTTCTGCGTTATTGTTATCCGAATTCTCAAATTCGTTTACACTGAATTTATTTGGGTCTATCGAATTATTAAACCGGTAATTACTATAAGGCATTCCTGCGTTGTTACCTTTATCCCCATTTATAATCGAATTATTCGGTGTTCCAGCGTTATTGTTATCCGAATTATCACAATCGTTTACACTGCTTTTATTTGAGTTATTGAATGGGTATTTACTATATGGTATTCCTGCGCTATCGTTATCCGATTTATCACATTCGATTACACTGCCCTTATCTCTGCTGTTAGGCGTTTCTGCGTTATCAGTTCCTTTATCCGGATCATCAAAATCGTTTACACTGATCGAATTAATAAACCGGCCCTTACCTCTGCTGTTAGGCGTTTCTGCGTTATTAGTTCCTTTATCCGGATCATCAAAATCGTTTACGCTGATCGAATTATTAAACTGGCATTTAATTATGCTATTCGGCATTCCTGCAATTTTATCCGAATACTCACTTACGCTGTGCATATTGTTGGTATACTATATGGTATTCCTGTGCTATTGTTATCCGATTTATCACATTCGATTACACTGCCCTTACCTCTGCTGTTAGGCGTTTCTACGTTATCAGTTCCTTTATCCGGATCATCAAAATCGTTTACACTGATCGAATTAATAAATCGGCCCTTACCTCTGCTGTTAGGCGTTTCTGCGTTATCAGTTCCTTTATCCGGATCATCAAAATCGTTTACACTGATCGAATTATTAAACCGGCATTTAATTATGCTATTTGGCATTCCTGCAATTTTATCTGAATACTCACTTACGCTGTGCATATTGTTGGTATATTCCTGCGCTATCGTTATCCGATTTATCACATTCGATTACACTGCCCTTACCTCTGCTGTTAGGCGTTTCTGCGCTATCAGTTCCTTTATCCGGATCATCAAAATCGTTTACATTGATCGAATTAATAAACTGGCCCTTACCTCTGCTGTTAGGCGTTTCTGCGTTATCAGTTCCTTTATCCGGATCATCAAAATCGTTTACGCTGATCGAATTATTAAACCGGAATTTAATTATGCTATTCGGCATTCCTGCAATTTTATCTGAATACTCACTTACGCTGTGCATATTGTTGGATAAGAATTGAAGAAGTTATGACATCTCCTAGTTCTCCCACTATTTGTTCCACAAATTGCTCCAAAATCGGCAGAAACCCACATTTCTGCTCCAAAATTCGCTAACCAAGCGAATATTTCGCTGCACCGTGGACCATAACCTATCGGTCGTATAAAAAATCATAATCGGCGAAGTTTGGTGGACTGAAGGTCTTGTTAACACGGCGGGATGTTGCGATTGCAATATCGGCGGACCCAACAGTATATTAAAATGAGGCTCATAACATCTCGCGTCTGGGACTTATCGCATTTCACAATCGGCGGAGAACCATTGAAAGTCTTAAGTGGGACTTGTGTTTACCTGCGATATGCGATTACGATCCACGATCCATCGCATCGTAACCTGGTACCTCCCGAGACCGATTCTGACCTGTTTTCAAGATGTAATATGTGATCGCATTGCAAACCTGAACCTGTCGAGGGCCGATTTGTAACACAATTTTTGCCTGTGACTTGCGATTTGCCAAATGCAAGGGCCAATGGTAGACTACCACTTGGTGCCTCCTCATTCACTGAAGGGATTTTCCATGTCATCTAATCCTGCCATGTAGACAAGTCAAGCTTGAACTTTGACTTGCTCTAACTTCTGCATACGAGCTCAGATTTGAGTGTCGTTCACACCATTGGATTTGGAATGAAGAGATCTTCGATCTAAAGCTAATTTTAACAAGATTCTGACACTTTGATTTTTGAACATAATTTTTTAGCACCTGGTCGGGGGGGGGCATATCTAACCATTCTCCCATTTTATTGGAGATTAGGGGCTTTCCTCAGAATCCAACTATTCCCTTCAAATTCAGTCCCGCTTGGCTAGTGGATGAGGAATTTGTTTCTTTGGTTAAGGATAATTGGATCCCTTACTCACCCATAGTGAAGTCCTTCGTTGTTGCCTAGTTGGAATCAAATATGAAAAGGACAAAACTTAATGTGAAGGAATGAGCTAAGAGGAAAAAGAGGCTAGAGGTCAAAGAGCTAGAAGAGGTGGAGAAGGAACTAGAATCCCTCACAGCCACAGACGTGAAGATTTTCTACTCTTCAGAATCATTATCCCTATGAATATTTATTGAAGGAAATAGATTGTCTTTTTAAAATCAAGGAAGAGGAATGGAGGTTAAAGAGTAGAGCTATCTAACTCAAGAGCAGGGATGAAAATACAAAGTTTTTCCATGCATTTGGTAAGGGAAGGAAAATCGTGAATCCTATTTGGTATTTAAGGGATGATCAAGGATTTGAGGTTTCATATATTAATGGTCTAAAAAATCTTAGCAAACAATTATTCGAGGATGAATTCAAAGTTCCTCAGGGTTCTTCCATTACTGAAGTTTTTCATTTGGCTCAGTTCCTCCCTCGTATGTTAGAGGAAGAGGAGAGTAATTCTCTTACGGAAGAGGTCTTGATGGAGGAGCTAAAAAGGACTCTGCATAATTTTCAAAGGGAAAAAATTGTGGGGCCTGATGGTTGCAGTATGGATTTTTTCCTCGCATTTTTTTTATTTCCTGGGTTAGGATCTAATTGTGGTCATCGAGGAATCCCATAGTGAGCAACATATTTTCCCCACTTTCAATTCTACTTGTATTTCCCTCATTCCCAGATCCATCTAGCCTTCCTCCTTTACTAACTCCAGGCTTCTCATTCTATGTAATGTAATCGATAAATTTATTGTTAAAGTCATTTCCCTCAAACTAAATCCTATCCTTTCTAAGTATACCCCCCCCCCCGGAACAATTTATTTCCTCGATGGGTGCCAAATTCATGAGGTAATAGGTGTGGCTCAGGAAGACCTGCATAGCCTCAAATCATAGAATATGAAAGGAGCCATTATAAAAATTGATTTATCTCCCTATTTCTATTGGGGTGGGGTGCCATCAACGTTAATGATGAGACCCCCAACCACCTAAAAATGGAATAAATCTTATGACTAGATGAACTGGATTTACATCCTCCTTCTTCTAATTCATTTGGGTTTTGGTCTTGAATTCATCAATTGGGTGATGCCCTATATTCAATCTGTCACGTTTTATGTCTTGATAAATGGTGCTTCCTCTCCATTCTGTAAGGCACAAAGGAGATTAAGGCAGGGACGTCAGTTATCTCCACTCCTTTTTTTCCTTGTTGTGGAAGGTCTGAGCCGTCTCATAAATGATGCAAAGAGGAGGGTATCTTTCAAATATGTTTCTATTGCAAGGAACAAATCTATCTCACATCTATTATTTGTGGATGACATTCTAATCTTTTATAGCAGGGATATTCATGAATTTTCGAAGCTTGTTGATTTTTTATCCCTATATGAGCACACCACATGCATTTCCATAAATGTTCAACATTCTTCCATTTCATATCATAACCTTTTTGTCCTGGAGCTTCATCTCTTATCTGGTTTTCTCCCTTAGCCCACCAAGCCGATGGACTCGGGTTTAAAGTACTTGTGCTTTCATCTTAAGCCCAATTTCTATGTTAAATAAGACTGGGCATGGTTGCTGGTGAAGATGGACAATCAATTGAATCGTTTGAGTCACAACTGGTTATAAGAGTTGGTCGTTTAATGCTTATAAAATATGTCGTAGAAGTTATTTTGGTCTATTGGGATTCTTTGGCCTAGATCTCGAAATGTATCCTGGAAAGGATCCAAAATATTTGCTCGTCAATTTTGTGATCTGGTAAGAGAGAGAAATCAATTTTACAATGGATCAAAAGGGACTTGATTTCTAGACAAAAACAATTGGGAGGTTGGGGTTTCGAAAATATCTTTTATTCTCAAAATCTCTTGTTGCAAAGTGTGGTTGGAGATTTTTATCCTCTGATAGTTTGTGGACCTTGGTGGTTAAACAAAAATATATTGATCCATATTCATTAAAATATTGGTTAAGGATCTCGAATAAACCACACATAAATATATCTATAATTTGGAGGGTCGTCCTTAATATTTTTGACATCATAGGGAATGGGATCGCTTTCCATATTGGTTCTGGTGATAGGCTTCACCTGGGTCTAGATCCACGACCTGGTTGTGATATGCGATACAAGTTACCACCCCCTCTAACTGATCGAGTTTGTGGTCATGGTTTGCACTGATTGGCTCATATTGTCAATCCAAATATGACTTCCTTGTGTCATCAAGCTTCAATTTCTGAGTTTATGGAATTATGGAATGATTATATCTCAGCTCTCAAGGACAGACATATTTGTATTATGTATAATCATGATGAGTTGGTATGGTGTTTATCTCCGGTAGGCATAAACACTCCTAAAATGGGATTTATTTATCTTTTGGCTAATTGAATTAACCTAGAGAAGAGATGGTGGTGGAGAGTTGTATGGTGTGCCAAATGTCCACCTAAATAAAAAATATTCATGTGGTGTTTAATGATGAACAAAGTCCCCACATGGGATGCTCTTTAGAGGAGGTTTATGGTAGGTCCTGGATGGTGTTATCTTTGCCAAAACAATAAGGAAAATGTATCTCATTTATTTATGGAATGTCCTTTCTTTAGTAGGTATGGAAATTCCGTGGGGACACTCTTGGTCACTTTGTCCCTTGGTTAATTCCTCATCAAGAAAATGCTTGGATATTATGGAATTGAAATCCTATTTTTCATCCTTTTCATGCTCTCCCCATCATTGTATGCTCAGGTGTTTGGTTAGCAAGGAACCACTCAATTTTCTTAGACAAAATTTCTATTCCCTTACAGATTGTTAATGAAGGGTTGGCAATTCTTAGTGATTTTCCACGAGAGAAAAATTCTCCAACTGCAAGGGTCGTTACAAAAGAATTTATTGATTATATTTTGATGGTGCATCCAGGGACAATGTCCTTTTATGTGGGTGTGGTTTTATTCTATGTCTTTCTTAATCACATTTTTTCAAGGTAAAAAAGCAATTGGGATCTAGTTCGAACAATAGAGATGAGCTTATGGCATGTAATAAATTGCTTCTATTTTCAAAGGAACATGGATGCTCGCGTATCCACATCTTTGGAGACTCAAAGTTGACTCTCAATTGGATCAATTGCATCATATCTTGTAGCAACATTTCCCTTTGTCCTAACTTAGAGGAGGTCATTCATATTGCTAGATTCTTTTATGATTTCTCTTGTTCTCATATTTAGAGGGAAAGGAATGGTGATGCTAACATCTTATCAAAATATGATCTGCATATGGAGAAATATATTTGGTTAATAATGGATCAAAATCAAATATCAATTCATGGAATCCATTTGTCATGCATAAGACTCCTATTTTTTTTCTCACTCTTCAGTTGTCGTTATTTATCTACGAACATGTTTTTGGCCATGTTTCTGGAAATTCTCAGCAATTAGTTTTTTGTGCACTCTATATGTGTGTCCTAGATGTATATATTTTTTGATCAGCTATTGTTGATTATGTGGTTCGTGGACTGTATTTTCACTCCTGTGACAACTTTTTTGGTTGTTATTTTTCTATTGATATGTGGGTTATTTATTTCATGTTATAGTTTTTATGTATGTATGTATCTGAACAATGTACGAGGGGGAAGGTTTTTTCCCTACTATGCTCGCTTATATGCTTCAGGAGTTCCAGTCTCCACTTTTCCTAAATACACCTAGACAATGTATATGCAAAATGTAATTTTTTTCATCTATTTGTGAATGAAATTACACATCTTTTTTCCTCGAGAAAAAAAAGGCGTTTAACTTACCAAAATAAGGTATATTTTAATAATAATGTTATTTAACATTTTAAATTATTAAATATTATTTTTGTTGGTTGGTTGGAAAAAATTATTATTATCCTCCCTACTAAGATTCAATTTCCATGGGTGACATGTTGAGTTCATATCAAGCATATTATTATAATGGCTTGTATCCTTATTGTTACCATCCTTGAAATTAGGGGAATTACTTAAGAGTTTTCCCCAAACTTTATAACGCAAGGGGAAAATGTTTGAATATTATTTATTGTTTTAAATTTATTTTTAATATTTTTTCCTACACATAAAAGTTTATTATTTTTTTAACAATAATTGGTGAATTACATTAGAAAAAAAAAAATATACACACAAAAAGATTACATTTAAGGACCAGTCGAACATACTATCCCAAAATTTTTCAAAATAAATAATAGATTCAACAACTTTTCTAGGCCAAAGCCATATTACCAAAAACTGGGGATTTTGAAAGTAAAATCCCTATAGAATATCTCCACAGACTAGCAAAAAAAAAATCATATTAAATGTGTATAATATGAAATTAATGGAAAACATCTAATAAAACTATATTTTCTAGAGAAGGAGCTTCCAAACTCGGGTTTGGAATGGGAACAAGAGGACACACCAATTTCATCGAGGAGGTTGAAGATACAGTAGGTAAAACTTCTAACTGTTGGAGTGCATTCAATTAATGGTTGATGCTCAATGAGCATCTCCATTATTGATGTTAGTTATGTCATCAACTAAGTGCATATGAACTTGCAATGCAATGATACGGTCTTCAAGCTTAGAATATGCACCATCAATAGTAGGGAAACTAACCATCATTACTCCTATGGATTAGCAACGTTGAGGATTGAGGGGTGCCACCCCCTTCTATTTGTCAACTTGCATGCTTAAGATAATCCACTAGAGCTTAATTAATCAATTCCATCTGAGCTTCTAGGAAAAAAGAATGAGTATGACATAAGCCACTAAATTGGATGCCCCTATATTAGGAGGGCATATACTTCAAGTGAACGTTAACTCCCATTTTGTTCCATAAGATCTAGCATACATTCCTAATATGTTAATAGGAATGAGGATGTTTTTCCCTTATGCTCCACATGATGGAGGATTTAAAACCTAGTTGTTTGCCTAATGTTATATGTCATCACGATGGGACCTCTCGAGCACTCAGTTGGAGGCTAACAATGTAACCACATTTCATAAAATGAGGGGTTATAATATTGGGAGGAACTGGGTGGAACCATTCACCCATAGGGTTTTGGATGGGTGATATTTTGCTTGAGTTACTAAAGATCTGCAAGCATGTTATGTGCTCAAATAACATGGAAGGAGTTTTATTCAAGGATGGAAGATAAGCTTGCTTGAATTATCTTGAGATTAAGTTGAAGTTGTTGCCCTATCGAAGAGTTACCTAGGTTCATATACGTAATAGTATGTTGGAGTTATCCATAATGATAAGCTTGTGAATTTGAAGTCTTTTGGCTAAAGTTATTCCTTTGAGCAAAGCATAGAACTCTGCTTGATTATTTGAAGTTGTACCCAAACTCCAAGATGAAGTTGTTTCAATTTGTCCACTAGGGCTAAACATCACCCCTCACCTTCAAATTGTCGCTCCCACAATTACCAACTGTATAATTTTTTTTATTCTTTGACATCAATTTTTCATCTAATTAATATGTATGTTAGTAATTAAGATATCATTTTCTTAAATAAATATTATAGCTATTACATATTTAAACTTAAAGAAAGGGTAATTTTATTTTGGAAAAAGTTATATAGTGTTTTAGAAAAAAAATTTAAAATATCATATCAAATATTTTTTTATAGATTAAACAAAGGTAATTTTATTTTGGAAAAAGTTATATAGTGTTTTAGAAAAAAGTTTTAAAATATCATATCAAATAATTTTTTTTTAATCTATATCTAATTACAAAGAGGAATTTATAAAATTAAATGAAATATTTTTAACTTTTTAAATTTGAAAATTATAATTTATGAAAAAAATGTATAAATGTATAGTTAGCGTGGAATTAATTGTTAAGAATATATGTTCCTCTTAAAAATTCACAAATTCAAATTCAAGTATGTATACATTCATAAATGTTAATGGTTATATCATTATTTCTAGGGAGTCGCAAGAGCCAAGACATCATATAAGAAGAGGGACAGTTACTCTTGAAGCCTTATCACAACAAACCAACATGGAAAATAGATTTAAATGAAGGAAGATTACGATCACACCAAGATTACATTATGTGCCCTAAATACCAAGATTAGGATCAAACTCAAATTAGTGTCACCAAATTTTGGAAAGAAGCAAAAATTCACATCCTTAAGCTATGCCATTTAGTTGAATTCTAGCCCTGAGGTAACTGACTAACTATGGTTATGTTGATAGGCGTGTCTATTTTGGAATTGAAAGGGAGATTCCAAATTGAATAGTGGAGATGCATTCAATAATAGTCTTCCCTATTAATCCTCATCATCCAATTTTGAGCTCAAGGGGAAATTAACAACCTCCCTCTCACCTACATTCTTTTCCCACGTACATAGCTAGGTAACCCTCTAGCACCTCCGAAGGAAGCAACACCCAATTTGTGTAGCAATCACAAGGGGCCATGACGAAGCTCTTAAATCATTGCATAATTATGCAGATAGGCGTATCTATTTTGAAACAAGGCTTCCAAAATTTTAATTTTAGTTATCAATAATTATTAGGTGGATGATAGATATTTAACGTTCACGAAATATTCTAGAATATTCTTATGGTACCCTTTGATCAAAGATTTAAATTTATCTCAAAAGTAATTATGCCCTTTGTGCTCTTTTAATTAAATTGATTAATTACTAGTGTGACCATATAAATTAAATGGTTGGTATATGCCAATAGGTATCAACCCATAATTAGCATTAAAACGCATTAAAACACTTGCTTAACATCATACATCCCACAATGCTCAAATTTTAAAAAATCATAAAAGTTAGCTAAATTACAACATTGTTATTATTATTATTATTGATAAAATGAATCACAATATAAGTTAAAATATATGCATTTAAAAAAAAAACATGTTTCAAGATTATTAATCATAAAGATTCATCACCACTTTATTATGAGATTCTTAATTTGTAAATATATTTTGTTTCAATGAGGTGAGTTACCACACCCCCAAAAAAACATAATTTGTTTCTTTTTTTTTTGTAAGCTGAGGAGTTACCATTTTCTATTATCAAAATTGAAACCACTACAATCTTAAGGTGGTCTCAACCCGCCCCGAGGGGAAACCGGGTTTATTGACCACCTATAGTTTTTTACTGCTGACCAAAAATAAAAGGTTTTCATGCTGTCTTTCCAGGCTTTGTAAACATTCACCTTGTAACTATTACTATTGACATTTAGCTGCAAGTAAGTCTTATCATAAGTCCTATACATAGCTAAGGAAACTAAAATTTGCATTTTCTATCTACTTCAAAAAACATGCCTTTCTTCATTGATTCCCAGCGTCCTCTTGCTGCTCCTTGTCTTTCTTGATCACCAAGCCATTCGCCTCTAGCTGCTGCTAAAGATCCTCCAGCCTCTTGTCTTGCATGAGCAAGGTGATAAGGATGTTGTTCAGCTCTTTCTTCAAGTTTGGGATTCCCTGTGACAATTTAGCCATTTCTAAGGCTATCTGCTCCATGGCTTTGGCCATGAGTCTTTTCATGACCCAGTAAAGGTGTAGGGATTGCTTATACAGAGTCATTCGGCCTCGGGTATGGCCTGGATCTGGCATAAGATGCTTCCAATCCTCCATTTCTTCCTCAGACTGTGCCTGAATGGCCTCTTCCTCCTAGTGCTCAATTATCCTTTTGATTTTCGGGTTTGTTCTCTCATTGTAGGCTCTCTCGGTCGTCCGGACCCTCGTCTCTATAGTCCTCCTCCCCTGTCTTCCTTCCGCTCCCACACTGGTCTCCTCGTCTTCCACAGTGCCTTTGCGACAGCAGCGACCCTGCCTGCTTCGCCCATCGGCTATTCCCTGCCTACTCTGGCCTCCCCTTCCTCGGTGGCCTTGCCCTCGCCTCCGCCTGCCTCTCCCTTCCTCATCACCCGGCTCCTGTCTACCTTCATCTTCCTCCTGGCCTCTTTTCGTGGCTCTTTTTCCTGTAATCTTCTCATTTTGGTCGCGGTTAACATTCCCCTCTTCTGCCATCTCAAATTCGGCTTCGTTGTCTTTGCTCTCGTCCTCAGAAACTTCATATACAGGTATATAAAATTGCTCAGGACCCTCCTCCAATTTTCCTTTTCCTTTCACATCCTGGCCCCCTCGGCCCTGGTCCCCATCTCCAGCCCTGCTTCTCATCCATCTCCCCGCCGCCCTGCTCCCCTCTACTGCCATTCTTTCCTCGCTTCTTGGCTTCGGCCTGTGCGTCCCTGTTCTTTCTGCTCTGCTTCCTAATCATCGCTCTCTCCTGACTGTATTCTGCCGCTTACCTCCGCTCTCTCCTGTTTTCCTGCATGCAAGTTCTCTCGTCCCTCTTCGCCACCCTTTCTTCCTTATGCCTCCCTTCTTCATGCACTTAAACTCCACCTTCCTGATCGCTTTGCTGTTCCATGCCTCCGCGCAATCATTTCCCTGCCTTGTGTCAGACGTCCTGACACCTCCACCGTCATTCTTCGGTACCCTGTTGTCCTCTCGCTCTGATCGGGGATCCTTCTCACCGATACAGTTGCCTGTGACCATCATATCTTGAGACCCAGCTGCACTGTCCTGCCTTACACACCGTCGCCAATTAATTACTCTGCCTGCCATATTGCTCATCCTGATCGAGTGAACATAGTTTGTTTCTTATGAAGCTTGTCTACATGATATTGTTTTAGTTAATGATTTAATTAAAAAGACAAAAAGGGCATAATTACTTTGAAGATAAATCTTAACCTTTGATTTATGTATGTTATTAAGAATATTCTATATAGATTAAATCCCTACCATCTACCTCATAATGATCGATAATTAAATTAAATTTATAGAAGCCATATTCCAAAATATTGTGGCCTTAAAAAAACAAAACAAAAAAACGTCTAATGAATTCATGTGTCATATGAATATAAGTTATGATCTTTTGGGCATGTAGTATTATTATAAACCAGGATATCAAACCATACTATTACAACGAAACCTATTTATAGGTTAAGTATCTCTATGATAAATGAGAAACGAATCTTTATACTTAAAATTTTTTATTCATGTTTTTTTTAATATTTTTTATATATTATTATTTTTAATTAATTAATAATTAATAAAATTATAATTAATTTAATTTTATGTTATTTTAAAATATGTAATGTAAAATATATTATAAATATGTATTTTGATAAATTTTTCCAAATATTATTACTAATTTAATTTATATTATTTTTATATAATAATTAATTAAATTACTGAAAACAAAATATTATTCCTGAGAGAAATAGAATAAATGCAGAAATGTTTAATAATTTGATATGAACGCATCGTATATTCTAACGTGTTCAAAGATATAGATAGCATGGATGACTAATCATTTGGCGTCTGTTGATAATTTTATATGAACCATCTAGCGGGTCGAGACAAAGTGACGAGAGTTAGATAGTTGAAAAGTCAAATGCAGGGCCCGTGGTTCTGTTTAATCGCGATTAGGCAACCCCCCACCAGTGATCAAATTTGAAGTGCAAGTCTTAATTTCATTTAGAAGGGCACACATTCATGTAGCACTTCCATTATGAAAAGCATAAAAAAAAGGAGCAATTCAA
>APFE030349057.1:156840-185612 GCA_000404065.3 Pinus taeda
TTGAGTAGTCTGGAATATGAAAGGACAAGTCCTTGTCATATCCAAGACCATTTTTGTGCTTGTTGTGGACAAGCTGTTCCCAAGGTCTGATGATGGGCTTGGGAAGAGCAGACTGAACTTCTGCATCTGCATGTAACCTTGCTGCCTTGTTTGGTACTAAATCTGAATGAACTGTAACATGTTGCTCATGGGTGGTTGTCTCAATGTTCTGAACAAAAACAAGTTCAGAATGGTGTCTATTTTGATGTAGCTCTTCTTGCTGTAGCTGTGATTCAAGCTGCAAAAACTCTATCTTTTCTTGTGCATTTTGTATACATTTTTGAATGTCAGCAATAATGTTTTTATTGATTATGATAGCGCTGTCAGCAGTGGATATGATTAGAGTTCTCAATAACTTTAATATTCTTTCAGGCTTAGCCATTTTCTTAGCAGTAGGCAAAAAATGTGAGCAATTATGCAATATCTTCTTCTACCAGATATGATCTCTAGCAAAACCACTCATGCTATTCTATCTATATGTACATCTGTATATATAGAGAATTTGAACTTTACGAAATGAACCATACAAAATAAATATAATCTTGTTTGGTGGTTTCTCATAAATCAAAATCTTTCCACTAAACTTCGATGTTGGACCATGATCTAATGTATTTTGTGTACCTGACTATTGATATACGAGCAGCCATGATTGATATATATTTATTGCTTAAATAAAGCAAATTAATTTGTATCAAATGAATCTGTTCGTTGCACTGATTCTAAATAATAATATTGGAAATACAGAGAATCTTTTGTTCCTTTCCTATCTTTGCATGAAAAAACTAGAGAATTTAATAGGAATCTTTTGTTAACTCGTCAAGCTCGGCTCCAACTTTCGGTGATGGTTCCAGCAGACTACAACTCCAGCGGAACCCACGTTCTCCAACTGCAGACAAAGGCAGCTTGTCTAATGGTTCTTATTCCCTTTCGGCGCCACACGAACTGATGATGCAGCTTTACTGGTTGTGAAGACTGTGTAAGGGCCTCCTTAAATGATCGGAAGGCTCGGCCCTCCTTAAATGATCATAGATAATCCGGCAGAGGCAATTCAAACTTATGCTCGCTATTCGTGATCCAGCATGCAGATGATGCACAAAAGCCCTCTTCAAATTAAAAATAAATTACCTCAGACCAGCGACGGTGATGGGATCGAATCCCACCGAAGAGAATCCAAAGATCTCACCTCATTCAGAAACTGCTGAACTCCTTCGTTGGAAAACAGTGATAGAACTTTTATTGCTACGTCATTTCCATCTCGCAGCTTACCAAAAAAACCTGGTCCAAAGCCTCCTTGGCCAATCTTACTGCTTGGTCCTTGGCCTTGTGGCGCTCTACATAAATGCCACTGAGGATGTCGCGAGTTCAATCAACCGCACGCTGAAGCTAAAAATAAGTCAAGGTGGTGCTTATTAATGGGGGTAGAATAGCATGAAGCATTAAAGGATCTGAGAAAACCATGCGGTGCTGATTGATGGGCTAAGCCATGGCTACACTAAAAAAATGAAATACATACTCCAGGCTCATAAATAGAAAGCAAGACTCGAAGTAGAAAGATGGCATGCTCCATCAGCTACAGGTAAGCATGCCCATTTGCCAACCTACATGACATATAATAGTCTTGGTGTCCATTACAGCATGAAGACAGCTGAAATTTATTAAAGCTTTTCTGAGGGATCTAGCGATGGACCAAATCATTTTACAACTTTTACTTTGAATGATAAGAATAGGTGCAGTCAATTTGCGTGTAACAATCAAAACAAAGACCGTAAACGCACAAGGATTTTCATGAGAACAACCATCTTGGCCACTGATAAAGCCATAACTCCACTTACTGATTAATATTGTGTCGCTTCCACAAATTCTCTCAGACTAGAAATAACCATAAGCAACTGAGTCTTCTGAAATTCAGAGAAAAGATATTGCTACCACGTCACAAAATTCTAAATCAGAAAATCCATCTTCCAAATAAATCAGTCAGCCAATTGAGCTCCGCAGGCCGTGAATTTATGCTTTGTTGTTCATTATTGGAAACATGTGACCCTGTTGCCACCATTGATGTTTCACAAATTCTCTTCTCACTGAAATTTCACGAATATGATGCAGCAAAAATTTGATCCTGATTATCGAAACCATCGCCTTCTTCCTCATCCACTTCAAATCTTCAAGCACCTGCAACTCGTTACATAAATCACGATTCACCACCGTTTTTGTTGGCAATATTCCATGGCCTTCATACAGGGAATGGATGGCAGAGGAGTATTGGAAATGACAATCTTCCACAATCACGCTCTTCTCAATTTAAAATCCTCATTCAGAGTGGCAAAGACTCAATGCACAGAGATGCTCCCAACCAATGGTCACAATCAACTCCAAGGGATTTGAATTATGGCAGAGGGACATAGAATAATGGAAAGGAAAAAAATGAGAATAATGGTAGGAGTTACTTGCAGAAAAAGCTAATTGGAGAGTTGGCTCTGAAATCTGATATGAAAAGAGGCTCTGAAATCTCGTTCCTCCGGTTTTTTTTAGCATTCAAATCTAGCTTCCACTCAATTTCAATGAACGGCGGCAGGAGAGAAAATCGAGCTTCAAAGTCGTTCACAATTTGTCAACTTTTCACCTTCCAAACGTAAATCCAATGTCAAATTACAGATCCAACATATATACAACATTTAGAAAAACGCAAAGAACGCTGCTACCAGGTCAGGGAGGTGCCAGTGCTGCAATATGGGCAGAAAATAGGAGTTACAAGAGAATCCAGCGGCATGAAGAGGGCAGCGTATGGAGGCCCAACAGTCTAAATTCATAGTCTTGTCAGGGAATAATGGTAAATTGCAGCGCTGTTATACCAGTGCGCAAACTTTGATAGGCTGCAGGTAGGAATACAATGCCTAGTTTCAGATTTGATGCACTTAGCTAATAAAATAAATGGTCAGGTAATGAAGACTAGGCCAGCACTATTCAAGGTAGCTCAGACCAGTTGCTCAGGGAAAACAGGCCACACATCATGGCTCTGATACCATTTTAAACAAACATGGACAGCGAGAAAGAATAGGAAAGATAAAGCATGCATTACATTTTTTATTCACAAATGATGTATATTTATGGTACATTATGTGACCGTTGGGATTCACATCCCAAGGTCTCTTGGACTGCTTTGTCCATTCAGCTTCCACACTAACCCATTTAGGATTAGGTGTCCAACAGATTTAATGTGGAAACCCAATGTAGGTGAAAACCACCTATTGTTGTCATCTCTGTCTTTTTATAATAATAAGAAAATTTGTTTACAATCTTGTAGTGATGCATAATCATACCAGTATGCAGGCACCCACCTGCAAAAGGCTACAACCTTCTCTCATTTTCTAGCTTCTACTGGAAGGGAGTTACAACCCTATAGCTCTTGTACTAGACAATGAGTTTACTAGTATGTAGGCGCCGACCTACAGAAGGCTACGACCTTCTCTCTTCCTCCAGGGACCACGTTTCATAAATTTTCAGAATGGATGCTCCTGGTACACAACAATACACATGAAGGCCTCGTTTCATCAAATTTTCATACTCGACCCATCAAAAACTTTGAAACTCAAACCACATTAACCAACAAATAGTTAATCTGAACAATCAAATCATTGTCACCAGAACACTGTGCTAAACCCAGAAACCTGCATCATCATTCAGAACTAGCTGCGACCTCAAAAATCATGCATCAAAATGTATACGCTACTTTGATGAACCCAACCTGCATGTATACACTTTTTCCTTTAATCAAACCTGCGTATAACTTCAAAACTACTGAAACATAAAACTTCTGAATCAAGTTTATACCAATCAACAATATACTGAACATCTATTGTCGATTTACAAAACCTTACATAGGCAGAATCAAAGATCGCCCTTCTCACTTATACCATCAATCAATCAGATATCAAACTCCTTATGCATTTAGTTTTACATGCAGATGTTAGAAGACTTCATTGACAGACAACAATAAAACAATAGAACTAATCAAATAGATCAGTCATCTTTGAGAAACATACTTTTCTTTTGCATATGCTAGTTGGAAGAGATGAACCAACGTGTATACGCAACTTCACCAAAGTGAACCACCATACAAATCTACAAATATTAACTCATAACTTCGCTGCTATTCGAGACTTCAGACAAACCTAGATCATGACATTCAAAGAATAAAACAGGTGTACACAATTAGATATGGCCCCAACCAATATCAAATCATTCAATGATAAGTCATTTCAGATCTCATGATCCTGATCCAACATTGAATTCAAGGTGCACAAAATATTTCAGATCAAATCACTAAGATAGCCCCTGCAACATAAAATATACTTCAGATAAAAGTATTCCTTAGAATCCCTTTTCACTTGCACACCCTGGCCTAATGATCTTCTTCTCCTTATATAGTTTTAGGCCTTTCTCAAGACCTCGGACCAAAACCACTTAGGACCAATACCTTGGACCAAATAGCTCAGACCAATACCTCAGACCAAATACCTCAGATCAAATACCTTGGACCAAAACCTTGATTTTCCAACATGTACACGGTTTTCCTCTTGTGAGAGTGCGTGTATATGTATACGCTCTTTTTATTCTGTGTACTAGTGTGTATACACTGTTTTGACTGAATGGACCTACGTATACTTCTTAAACTGATTTACATCAAACTTTTCCTTCACCTTCTTTATTCTGATCAGTAGACCTTAGTTCCATCTTCTTGTTCTTTTGTACCACTACCCTGTTACCTCTGAATATTCCTGTTGTACTTTGAGTTGCCTTTTATCAAAATTGAATTGACTTATGAGTGAGTTGCCTTCAAGGACAACACTTGTATCATAATGCCAACAATATTTGGTTATCTATTCCTAATCACCTGGAGCATAAATACTTGAAAGTAGTTTGATTGTCTATATCTTTAGGGACTTTTAGAGAGTGCTCTTTGCTCCTAGTTGGCCTAGCTTTACAATTTTTTTGAGTCTTTAAGTAGAATTCTTAAAAATAATTCAAAGTGGTCGATCGACTGGCTCGTCGGTCTAGGAGACTCCGTGGGCTTTCACCTACGAGTCCTGACCCTTCTCCTCGGAGGCATAAGAGCAATTCTGCTAGTGATTTTCAATCAGTGGCAATAGACGCATCAGGGATTGATCCTCTGGTTGGAGTTATTAATTCATAGGATAGACCTGGTACAAGTAGAGAGTTGGAGAGAAACACTCCAGTTATTTCTCGAGTCTAGTTTGACTTCTAATTCTCCTCTTCCTCCTTCTCATCCAGATGTTTTATTATACGTCGGGACTCCGACCAACAAGCCTATGAACCCAAGTTTAGATCAATATTTTCCTTTGATGACCACTTTTGGAAGCACGACATCCACGACAAGTGCTACGAGTATGAAAACTCTGGTATCCGTACAAGGAGGAGGAACAATTTCTATACCTTCCATTACTCCTGGCACTACTATATTTGGTTCTACTTCCATTCCATCTTCGAGTGGAAGTTCTCAAGTTGTTGCCTCTGGCATTGGCTTTTTCCCTATATGAATGCCGACCAACATGATTCCTTCAATTCCGTTAAGTATTCTATCAACTACCTCCACATCCATGGCAAGTGGATCAACTTCTTTTCGGGGTTTCTCGTTTAGGGGTGGTCATATACTACACTCCAACCCATATTTGGGATCAATACCTTTTTCCTCTATAGGTCAAAGTTATAATCCATTTCAACGCTGGACAAACCCTACGGTTAGCGGGTTAGGAGCCGGGAATCAATCTTATTTCCGCCAACAAGGGAATATGTCGTATTCTTCTATCAGTTCTTTCCAGAAATTTTCTCCCTATGCTAATGCATGGAACCCTTACCAAGGGCTCTTTGCTCCTTTTAACACTTCTCTAGGGGGCAACTTTACTAGTTACGGAATTTTTTCAACAGGAGTTGGTCAAACTCTAGTTTTTCTCTAGACCACAAGGAGCTCTATATGGTTCATGTTGAAAAATGTGCAACAAGAAATGCTAAATTTAGAATGTGCTAAAAATATACTTGTTAAAAATAGCATGTCTAAAAATAGCAGTTTGGCCAGTGAGGTCATTGGCCACATTGGGTGAGAGGTGAAACTACTAAAAATAGAAAGTTCTAAAAATAGCATTTCTGGGTCCCTTCCTATTTATAGCAGTCCCTAGTCTATCTATAAGAAGTAGAATTAATTTTGGTCTTAACAGCAGTTTAAAATATTAATTAATCAATCTCCATGAGTTAATTAATTATGGAAAATTAAACTTGAAGTCCTTGTGAGATCATGCAATTATTTTCTCCCTTGATTTAGGAATTTATCCCTTGATTAAAGGAGATAAGGTTTAGTTCTATAATGAGAGGATCAATTGACTTAGTTTTACTTAGTCAAGTCCGGTTAGATTAATTTAACAAGTTGCTAAATTAATGAAATGTAGTTTGTTAATGCTTTCATGCATGTGACAACTATTATTTCAGATAACTGAGTATTCCCTCATGGATAATTGATGCATGTTAGTTCTGTAAAAGACCCAGTTGAGATCAGATGTGGGACAGTGTACTATTAGATTCTTAGATATTTCTAGTAAGTATTCCTTGCATGGAGAATGATCTATTATAGGAGATTGGAGGACTTGTGGCCTATATATTGAGGCCGAGGTAGTTCATGATTTTTATCTTCTCATTGAAGATCATCAGGATCTTCTGATTACAGAGAGAGCGGGATATCTATTGAGCTGATTCATTTTGTATGTTGTTGAGGATCTCCACTTTATTGATAATACATGGTTGCGGTTTTATACTGGTGCTTCCCCTGGATATATCTTGTGTTATGTGTGATTATTTCTCTTGATCAATTATGCATGTTTCTACTTGATGTTGCTCATGAATTCGATTATGCTTTCACTTAATGTATTTTAGAATTAGAACAAGTATTATGCTTTAGGACATTGCATATATTGGTTTGTTCTACAAGTCAAATTTTTACATGGTATCAAAGCTAGCTGAATTTTAGAAAAATTCTACAAAATTCTACATGGTATCAGAGCATAGGTGATCAAGCAAGAATAATATACTACCAGGAGAAATTCAATGTTTATTATTCGGGATATAGATCTCAAGTTCTTATCACATCTATTTCATCAATGGCCTTCTATGGTTTGAGGCTTGAGTACGCCCTTGATGGAAACTCAAACTATATAGCTTGGAAGGATCGCATGGAGGCAGTTTTGGAAGATAATGGCCTTAAGGATTTCATTGATCAAGAAATTCCTAAGCCTACTGACAAGACTGAGCAAATGGAATGGAGGAAGTGTGCGGCTAGAGCTAGGAGAATTCTCTTGGAGGGAGTGCGATATAACATTGTTTCGAGCCTCCATGGGAAGGAGACTCTAAATTGAATGTGGAAAACATTGAAAGATTTATATCAGAATAACAGTGATTAGAGGAAGCTGGCACTGAAGGACAAATTTCGAAAGATCAAGTGCAAAAGGGATGAGACGATCTCTATGTATCTGACCAAGCTCATCACATGTAGGGATGAGTTTGCAAGTGTAGGGGTCGTGACATCGGATGAAGATATGGTGAGTCTAGCACTCCTTGGCCTTCCTAAGAGCTGGCATAGCTACCAGGACTCGGTGAATGGAAGGGAGAAACTGCCAGATTGGGAATGACTATGGTCGGATTTGATGCAGGAGGAGATCAGACGGAGCACCAGAGACAGTTCTTCATCCATGCATAATGAGGAGAATTGTGCCTTAGCGAGTAAGGAAAAGAAGGGGAAGGAGAAGGTTTCTCTTAACGAATCCAATTCTTCTAATGATGGGAAGAAGGTTGACAAATCGAAAGTGTGATACTTTCGTTGTCATGAGGTGGGCCATTATGCTGCAAATTTTCCACGAAGGAAATCCAAGGAGGGATCTGGGGAAGGATCTGAAGGTGAGGCACTTGCTTCACAGTTTGAGTTGGATTTCACACTCTTCGCATGCATGGTTTCATCCATGGTGGGAAGTGGTTGGTTTCTTGATAGTGGATCTTCCTTCCACATGACCGGTGACAAGAGTTTGTTCAGTACTTTGGAGGAGAAAGATCTCCAGATACTCATAGTGATGGGTAATGATGAGAAGTATAGTATCTCAGGTGTAGGCACGATTATTTTTCAAAGGGAGCATGGATCTCGCCTTACCTTGACCGATGTCAAGTATGTACCAAGACTGAAGAGAAACTTGGTGTCGATCACGATACTGGAAGAGAGAGGCTATGATGTAGTCTTCAGTAAGGGAAAGGTTTTCCTTAGACACATCATCACTAGACAGGTGAAGCAGATTGGTTCAGGGGTCAAGAACCTGTATTCTCTTGAGGTTCAAGATGCATGCAAAACCTTGAACAACAAGGAAATTGATGGAGACTTGGTGGTTGAGAGGGAAGGTATATTACCTCTCAACATGCAGATCCAGAAGAAGTCTCAGATGATTGTGGAGGAGCCACGATTGGTGCAGCAGCTTCAGGAGGTTGTGGAGCAACCACAATAGGGGAAGCTGAGAGGAGATCGAGTAGAGACATCTACTCATGTAGAGACCTCCAGTAGCGGGAAACATCGAGCTAGGTGGCTAAAGGGATCACATGCAGTCGTACCTCCAAGTAGGAGGTGGGGCGATATAGAGTGATCATCCCAAGGAGGATGGGCAGGATCCTTGAGGTACTTAACCTCTTAGATGAGACCTTGCTACAGAAGCCTTGATGTGGAGTGGCAGGAACTAATTGATTGGGTAGAGACAGATGCAGATGGAGCGGTAGAGAGAGCAACAGCGCAAGGAATCCTAGGACAACGCATAGCTAGCAGGCTGTAGCAATGCGAGAGGCACAAGTGTTTTGCACAATGCTAGGTGGCACAGAGAGGTGTGCAATGGTGCGAGATGCATAGAGATGTTGCAGTAGCGCAGATGTCAGAGAGGGAGCACTTGTCAGCAGCAGGTAGAGCTTCAGCATCAGAGTATGTTCCTAGCCCAACAGAGTGGTCAGTTGGGAGTGTTTTTTTTCCAAGTGTTGTTGGAGCAAGTGGACCGAGTAGATGTGTTGCATGCAGAACATTCCAGTGTTACAGGATCAGGTTCGAGAGGAAGCCTTTCTTGTTGAGAGGGAGTTTAGAAAAATGTGCAACAAGAAATGGTAAATTTAGAATGTGTTAAAAATAGCATGTCTAAAAATAGCAGTTTGGCTAGTGAGGTCATTGGCCACATTGGGTGAGAGGTGAAACTGCTAAAAATAGAAAGTTCTAAAAACAACATTTCTGGGTCCCTTCCTATTTATAGCAGTCCCTAGTCTATCTATAGGAAGTAAAATTAATTTTGGTCTTAACAATAGTTTAAAATATTAATTAATTAATCTCCATGAGTTAATTAATCATGGAAAAATAAACTTGAAGTCTTTGTGAGATCATGCAATTATTTTCTCCCCTTGATTTAGGAATTTATCCCTTAATTAAAGGAGATAAGGTTCAGTTCTATAATGAGAGGATCAATTGACTTAGTTTTACTTAGTCAAGTCCAGTTAGATTAATTTAACAAGTTGTTAAATTAATGAAATATAGTTTGTTAATGCTTTCATGCATATGACAACTATTATTTCAGATAACTGAGCATTCCCTCATGGATAACTGATGCACATCAGTTCTGTCAAAGACCTAGTTGAGATCAGATGTGGGACAGTGTACTATCAGATGCTTGGATATTTTTAGTAAGTATTCCTTGCATGGGGAAGGATCTATTATAGGAGATTAGAGGACTTGTGGCCTATATATTGAGGCCTAGGTAGTTCATGATTTTCATCTTCTGGTTGAAGATCATCAGGATCTTCTGATTACATAGAGAGCAAGATAGCTATTGAGCTGATTCTTTTTGTATGTTGTTGAGGATCTCCACTTGATTGATAATGCATGGTTGGGGTTTTATGCTGGTGCTTTCCCCTAGATATATCTTGTGTTATGTGTGATTATTTCTCTTGATCAGTTATGCATGTTTCTACTTGATGTTGCTCATGAATTCGATTATGCTTCCACTTAATGTTTTGTAAAAGCAGAACAAGTATTATGTTTTAGGACATGGTATATATCGGTTTGTTCTACAAGTGAAATTTTTACATGGTATCAGAGCTAGCTGATTTATAGAAAAATTCTACAAAATTCCAGTTCAGTTGGGTCTACGAGTTACTTTAGGCAACCTGGTGCCTTTACAAATCTAGGCCAGTTTTTTCAGAACATTGGGAGTTTTGCCCACACTTGGTGGAATCCTCAAGGTCCTCCGCGGCTACTTTTTCTGGCAACGTTAAACTTGCCAGATATTTCTAAATTGACTAGTGATCTGATTGGGTATAACTCGGTTTGGCTTCCGTCCCAACCAAACTTCTCTCAGATATACCTAAATTTGAAGGTAAAACTGGTGAAGATCCTGGTGACCACATAACCACTTTCCATTTATGGTGTTTGTCAAACTCCCTGATAGACAATTCAATCAGGTTGAGATTATTTCAACGTACCCTAACTGGGAATACGGCTAAGTGGTACATAGAACTTCCAAGGGGCACCTTCACTTCTTTCGGCGATTTGGGTACTAACTTTTTGAACCATTTTCAATTACATGTTTGATATGATGCTGGAACTGAGCTTTTGGCTAATTTCCAACAGGATCAGGCAACTCACATTTCAGATCATATCCAGGAATGGAGGAGAAGGAAGAGGCTCATTAAAGCCGATATTCCACTTTTCCTAAATACACCTAGACAATGTATATGAAAAATGTAATTTTTTTCATCTATTTGTGGATGAAATTGCATATCTTTTTTCGTCGAGAAAAAAAAAAAGGCTTTTAACTTACCAAAAATAAGGTATATTTTAACAATAATTGTTTTTAAAAATTTAAATGTTATTTAACATTTTAAATTATTATATATTATTTTTTTCATGGATGACATGTTGAGTTCATATCAAGTATATTATTATAATGGCTTGTATCCTTATTGTTACCATCCTTGAAATTAGGGGAAGTAATAGAGAGTTTTCCCCAAACTTTATAACGCAAGGGAAAAGTGTTTGAATATTAGTTATTGTTTTAAATTTATTTTTAATATTTTTTCCTACACATAAAATTTTATTATTTTTTAACAATAATCGGTGAATTACATTAGCAAAATTTGTTTTATACACACAACAAGATTACATTTAAGGACCAATCGAACATACTATCCCAAAAGTTTTCAACATAAATAGTAGATTCAACAACTTTTCTAGGCCAAAATCATATTACCAAAAACTAGGGATTTTGAAAGTAAAATCCTTATAGAATATCTCCAAAGGCTAGCAAAAAATAAATTATACTAAATCTATATTATTTTAAATTAATGCAAAACATCTAAGAAAACTATATTCTCTAGAGAAGGAGCTTCCAAACTCAAGTTTGGAATGGGAACAAGAGGAAACACCAATTTCATCGAGGAGGTTGAAGATAGAGCAATCTAATTGTTGGAGTGCATTCAATTAGCTTCTTAATTCATCACTTTCACCACCCTAACATTGTATTAATGGTTGATGCTCAATGAGCATCTCCATTATTGATGTTAGTTATGTCATCAACTAAGTGCATATGAAATTGCAATGCAATGATATGACCTTCAAGCTTAGAATCTGCACCATCAATAGTAGGGGAAGCCAACCATCATTCCTCCTATGGATTAGCCATGTTGAGGATTGAGGGGTGCCACCCCCCTTCTATGTGTCAACCTACATGCTCAAGATAATCCATCAGAGCTCAATTAATCAACTCCATCTGAGCTTCTAGGAAAAAAGAATGAGTATGATATGCGCCATTAAATTGGATGTCCCTATATTAGGAGGGCCTATACTTCAAGCGAACATTAACTCCCATATTGTTCCATAAGATCTAGCATACATTCCTAATATGTTAATATGAATAGGGATGTTTTGCCCTTATGCTCACATGATGGAGGATTTAAAACCTAGTTGCTTGCCTGGTGTTAGATGTCATCACGATGGGACCTCTCAAGCACTCAGTTGGAGGCTAAAAATGTAACCACATTTCATGACATGAGGGGTTATAATATTGGGAGGAGTTGGGTGGAACCATTCACCCATAGGGTTTTGGATGGGTGAGAGTTTGCTTGAGTTACTAAAGATCTGCAAGCATGTTGTGTGCCTGAAGAACATGGAAGGAGTTTTATTCAAGGATGGAAGGTAAGCTTGCTTGAATTATCTTGAGATTAAGTTGAAGTTGTTGCCTTGTCGGAGAGTTACCTAGGTTCATATGCATAATAGTATGTTGGAGTTATCCATAATGATAAGCTTGTGAATTTGAAGCCTTTTGGCTAGAGTTATTCCTTTGAGCAAAGCATAGAAATGCGCATGATTATTTGAAGTTGTACCCAAACTCCAAGATGAAGTTGTTTCAATTTGTCCACTATGGCTAAACATCACCCCTCACCTTCAAATTATCGTTCCCACGATTGCTAATAGTACAATTTTTTTATTTCTTAGACATCAATTTGTCATCTAACTCATATGTGATTTTAGTAATTAAGATGTCATTTTATTAAATAACTATTATAGTTATTACATATTTAAACTTAAACAAAGGTAATTTTATTTGGAAAAAGTTATATAGTGTTTTAGAAAAAAGTTATAAAATATCGTATCATTTTTTTTTAATCTATATCTAATTACAAAGAGAATTTATAAAATAAATGAAATATTTTTAACTTTTTAAATTTGAAAATTATAATTTATGAAAAAATTGTATAAATTTATAGTTTGAGAGGAATTAATTGTTAAAAATATGTGTTACTCTTAAGAAGTCACAAATTCAAATTCATGTATACATTCATAAATTTTAATAGTTATATCATTATTCTAGGGATTCACAAGAGCCAAGACATCATATAAGAAGAGGGACACTTACTCTTGAAGCCTTATCACAACAAACCAACGTGGAAAATAGAGTTAAATGAAGGAAGATTACAATCACACCAAGATTACATTATATGCCCTAAATACCAAGATTAGGGTCAAACTCAAATTAGTGTCACCAAATTTTGGAAAGAAGCAAAAGTTCACATCCTTAAGCTATGTCATTTAGTTGAATTATAGCCTTGAGGTAACTGACTAACTATGATTATGCTGATAGGTGTGTCTGTTTTGTAATTGAAAGGGAGATTCCAAATTGAATAGTGGAGATGCATTCAATAATAGTCTTCCCTATTAATCCTCATCATCCAATTTTGAGCTTGAGGGGATAACAACCTCCCTCTCGCCTACATTCTTTTCCCGCATACATAGCTAGGTAACCCTCTAGCACCTCCAAAGGAGGCAACACTCAGTTTGTGTAGCAATCACAAGGAGCCATGACGAAGTTCTTAAATCATTGCAGAATTATGCGGATAGGTGTATCTAATTTGAAATAGGGCTTCCAAAATTTTAATTTAGTTATCAATAATTATTGGTGGATGGTAGATATTTAACCTCCACAAAATATTCTAGAATATTCTTAGTGGTACTCACTGATCAAAGATTTAGATTTATCTCAAAAGTAGTTATGCCCTTTGTGCTCTTTTAATTAAATTGATTAATTATTAGTGTGGCCATATAAATTAAATGGTTGGTATATGCCAATATGTATCAATCCATAATTAGCATTAAAACGCATTAAAACACTTGCTTAACATCATACATCCCACATTGCTCAAATTTTAAAAAATCATAAAAGTTAGCTAAATTATAACATCATCATCATCATCATTATTACTGATAAAATGAATCACAATATAAGTTAAAAATATATACATTTAAAAAAAAAATATGTATCAAGATTATTAATCATAAAGATTCATCACCACTTTATTATGGGATTCTTAATTTGTAAATATATTTTGTTTCAACAATGTGAGTTATCAATACCACACCCCAAAAAAAACATAATTCATTTCTTATGATAGTGGTCTACATGAGTTAATTACTTTGAAGATAAATCTCAAACTTTGATTTATGTATGCTATTAAGAATATTCTATATAGATTAAATCCCTACCATCTAGCATATAATGATTGATAATTAAATTAAAATTATAGAAGCCATATTCCAAAATATTGTGGCCTTAAAAAAACAAAACAAAAAAGGTCTAATGAATTCATATGTCATATGAATATAAGTTATAATCTTTTGGGCATGTAGTATTATTATAAACCAGGATATCAAACCATACTATTACAACGAAACCTATTTATAGGTTAAGTATCTCTATGATAAAATGAGAAACGAATCTTTATAATTAAAATTCTTATATCATGTTTTTTTTAATATTTATTTATATATAATATTTTTTTTAATTAATAATATATATAATAAATTATAATTTAATTAAATTTTATGTTATTTTAAAATATTGTAATGTAAAATATATTATATAAATATGTATTTTGATAAATTTATCCATATTTATTACTAATTTAATTTATACTATTATTTATATAATAATTAATTAAATTACTGAAAACAAAATATTATTCCTTAGAGAAATAGAATAAATGCAGAAATATTTAATAATTTGATATGAACGCATCGTATATTCTGACGTGTTCAAAGATATAGATAGCATGGATGACTAATCAGTTGGCGTCTGTTGATAATTTTATATGAACCATCTAGCGGGTCGCGACAAAGTGACGAGAGTTGGATAGTTGAAAAGTCAAATGCAGGGCCCGTGGTTCTGTTTAATCGCGATTAGGCAACCCCCGACCTCATGTTGAAAGCTCAGTTATATTTGAAAAGGTGTTGACCGTTGCAAGTTGCTTATTTTACGGATCTCCTCCCTTTCTTTCTTGTCGCGGTAGTAAAGAACGCGGCATTGAAAGTCACGCATTTCGCCAAATATAATAATAGTATATCTTGAAATTTTGACATTTTTAATTATTTATTAATTGAATGATTATTTTTAATAAGTTAATAAATTAAATAATTTAAAATTTAAAATTATTATTATTATTAATATTAAAAAGTTATAATTTTATTTTATTTATAAATAAATTAATAATTTTGATTTTGCTCAAGCAAACTAAAAAATATATGTTATCATGAAATGTTAAATTATATATATAATTTTTATGTTTTATTATTGATATGGTTTTTCTTTTTAGAGGGAATTCATAATTTTGAACTAGTATAAAAAACTAGAGTGCTAATAATGGAAAATACAAGGAACTTTTCCTCTTTATTATGTGGGAAATTAGATTGCCCGCAATCATAAATTGTTTGAAGGGAAGCTATTCAACATATGTTGGACATGTGGATATCTTCTCTCATACAGGAGACTATTTCCCCATCTGATCTTTCCCACAGATTGATTCCACCATCGTTCTGCCTTCCATTTGGGTTTTTCGACGAGGCTGCACAACTTGGCAGTGGTGGATGTGGCGCGGTTCTTTGGATAGACAAAAGCACACAATTTTATCTTCAATAGAATGGAGGCTTGGGCACTTACACAAGTGCTGAAGCAATTGCTTTATGAGGATTACTTTGTTTGTACAACAAAAGCAGCTACACAATCTTCATATCTATGGTGATTCCAAGTCTCTCATAGATGGAATACTTGGATAAAAATGATCAAGCACATATTGGGCTCATTTACATCATATACTATCACTCACATCTACAAGGAAGCCAATATGGAGGCAAGTAAATTGTCAAAGGATAGTCTTGGTGAGCCCTATAGAGTCATGAAATACAGAGATTGTGGACAACTCAACATGGGACGAGGGACGCTTGTTCACATCTCTCTATCTTTTTGTTTCTTGTGTTTTGACAGCATTAGTATATGTCATAGGATGAATATGGATAGGCAATCCCATAGTCACTAGTTTTATTAGCAGACATAATATAAACTGACAATTGAAGGGGCTTACAGTTACATATTAGACATATATGTCACATTATATACTAAACATTTATCTGTTTTTGGATGATTATTCATGAAAATTGTATTGATTTTATCTATAATAAAATCCATCTTTTTTTCCTCTGAAAAAAAAGCTAAAAGTAAAAAATAGTTATATATATAAGTACAATTACATTAATAAATGTGGTTGATATATTTCACAGTTATCAACTTAATATACCAAGTATTTATGTGTTTTTGAATGATTATTCATGACAAATATATTGATTTTATCTATAATAAAATCTTGTGTTTTTTTTCTCTGAAAAAAAAAAAAAAATTAAAATAAAAAATAGTTGGTTATATATATATACAATCACATTAATAAATGTGATTGATATACTTCTTAAGTATCAACTTAATTTACATCATAAACATTAACTTTATATCAATTTAATACATGGTGTATAACATTTTAGAAATAACTACACTCTATTTGCACACTATTTTAACATATTTGAAAATGGTTTTTGTAATTGTTTGGATAATAATGAAATTCTCTATAATATATGATATTGCTCTCTTAAGCCCCAAAAGTTAATTCAATTGGTTAAATCAGTACCTTGGGTCCACTTAGTGTTGAACAACCCTAGAAATAATGGCTACCCACTGACCAAGATATGCGTGAACCAAAAGTGAAAAAAAAAATAATATCACTCTCTTACATAAAACCAAACCAAACACCACGATTCGGAAATGAGAGTTTTATAAGATTTTTTTATAATGTACATGAGAGTTTTATAAGATTTTTTATAATGTAACCTAAATAATTTTAGGTACATATGAGTGTTGTATTATTTACTGATATGTATAATTGGGTATCATATAAAGAAGATTCTTTTTCATTAGTCGAATTTGTAAATGTAGTCTAATTTGTTAGAGACGATGGACACGTCATTCCTGATCTTAGATTGAAGCTTCGTTAAATCACGTCAGGTGGTTGAATTGGGTTTTAAACAAACTCAATTTTCTCGTCATACCGTGGGCGGCAGCATCGCGACTCCACTAACTAATAAGCGAACTCACTCACTTCCTGTTTTGTATTGTTATTAGTTACACTGTATCCATCCATCACCGCCATAATAGTTCTCACATCAAGAAAATGCACCATTTACACACCTAGTTTTATCGAGCTCGTCATAAAACGCGTCTCTACAAAAGGATTTAAGTTTAGAAGCAATTTATTAGAACTTCTTTACCTTAATTGAATATTTAAAAGTTTGATAATAATTTCAATTTTTTTTCAGGACGAAAAAGCAAAATAA
Organism: Pinus taeda; assembly: GCA_000404065.3. Lineage (NCBI taxonomy): Eukaryota > Viridiplantae > Streptophyta > Pinopsida > Pinales > Pinaceae > Pinus > Pinus taeda. Next base: position 174,155 of record APFE030349057.1, read on the forward strand.
GTAAATTATCTTTTCATAAAATATTAAAACTCCCTTACCTTAATTAAACAAATAAAAGTTTAATAATAACTTCAATTTTTTTTTAGAGTCTTTGAAATTTCATTAACTAACATTTATCTAAAACATTTGAGTAAGATTGGAAGGAGCGCGAAAAGACCTGGAGTGTGGGAGGAAAAAACTATCATATAAAAATAGAAAATAACAAATCATAAAACTATTTAGGTTTGAAGAACAATATTTTTTTCTATGGCTAAGATATATTTTTTGTTATTCATTTTACAATTAAAAAAAAAAGCACAAAAGTCTCGTTGTAACATGATTTTTCAGCTCTTCACAAAAGGGATGCATGTGGAATAGTAAGCTGAAAAATTTAGGTTTAATTAGTCACTATAAATATTTTTATCTATGTGTAGGATCTCAACAAAACAAAGAATGAAAGTTCTATATAGACTGAATTTGTTGACGAGATATATAGAGTTCCTTAACAAAAATATGATGATTGAATATTTAGGAAAAAACTGAAGCCTATTGAGCTAGACAATTATAGATCACTTTTTTCTGGAATGTTGACCAATCAAATTGCATCTGAGAATCTAGCAAGATATTTAATTCATGTGGGCTATAGGGGGATTGAAATTCATGGATTTTGTGGTCGATGAGTTCATCATATACGATGTAAATCCAATGCAAGTGCACTTTTTGATAATCTATCAATTGTTGCCTTGTATTCTCTGTATATATGCTGAAATCTGACATCCTGGAAATGTTGTAATGATTCCTCAATCCTTTTCTTCCATGCTACTAGATTCAAGTCCTCTAAGTGGAAATGTTGTAATGATTCCTCAATCCTTTTCTTCCATGCTACTAGATTCAAGTCCTCTAAGTGACCATAACCTGTAAGACAATCCATTACCATTTTGCGTTGAATTGTCATTGTTGGATCAATTATGGTGAAGAGTTGGTCCTCAGTGAAGTGAGAAGCAAAATCTATATTTAATGTGTTTCCCTCTATATGGTATATACTCTATGATTGCAAGAGAGGTGGTGTAACATGTAGTTTGTGATTTCCTTGGCTTGCGTTAATGATCACCCCCTGTGGGGTTTATTTTTCATGTTTTATTTTAAATACATACTGACGTAAATAAGTTTATAATATATATGTGGGTGTGTGTGTTTATATGTTGAAGTAAGCTAATCATTTATTATGTTTATGTAACTTCAAATTAGTGTCTTTCCATTGTGTTGAAGGTAATCAGAGATGAAACACTGATGGAAACTAACTTTTCTTTTCTTTCTTTTTTTCTATGGATTGGTGGAATTAGCAACAAGGGTATGTTTGGACTCAGGTGACATAGGGTCGATTAAGTTCGCTACTGCTATAATCTCTAACTGTTAGTTTTAACCCCATACAGAAATTACCTACATACCAATTCTAAAAACAATAAATAAACAATGGTGAGAGCATAAAACATAAAACATATATACACAAAGATTTTCCCCTGGATCCCAAAACTGAGACTACCAAATTGAATTTTCATTATGTTCCTTTCAATGTTACAATACATATATATACATGTTGAAGCATCCATAGACCTCAATCCATTAAACTTGTATTATAACATAATCATAGTTCCCTTGACCGGATCTACAAAATACCATGGATAGAAAACCATCATGCCCAAAACCACGTGTGAAATCCATGCACAAAACCATAGGCAGGTACGCCACCTAAAATAGGGTCCAAAAAAAATTTCTTGAGGCATTGCCATGGACCCCATGCAGGGGGCTACCGCCCCCCTGCGTGTGTGGTAGTCATGGAAAAAATATAACACACACCAAACATTCTCCCACTTGTTGTTTTCTTTCCACATGGGGCGACATGAGAGCTTAGTCATCGGTCCAGCCTTGCAATGCCCATTGTTTCTCTACACCAAGGGAACTTCTCAGTGCTAATAGACTTTGTCAATGCATCTACAATATTCTTCAAATATTCCACTTTTACCAGCAACACCTTTTTCTCCTCAACCATATCCCTCACAAAGTGATACTAAACATCAATGTGCTTTGTCTTTGAATGATAAGTAGGGTTCTTTGCCAAGAAAATTGCACTTTGGCTATCATAGCCTATCCTTGAACATAGACTGTGAACACAATCTCTGCAACCAAACTGTTTCCTTGCTTGCATGAGTGGTTGCCATGTATTCTACCTCTGTAGTTGAAAATGGTACTACAAATTGTCTTTTACTCATCCAACTAACTGCACCTCCAAATAGGTTAAACACATACCCACTTGTAGATCTTCTTTGATCCAGATCTCCAGCCCATTCTGCATTAACAAAGCCATGGATGTCCAAAACTCTGTCCAATCTCGATCTTCCCTGGTAGCACAAACCATAATCACTAGTTCCACACAAATACCTAAAAACACGCTTCAATGTTGTCCAATGCTCCTTCCCTGGTTTTGATAGAAACTTGCTCAATACTCCCAGTGCATGTGCAATGTCTGGTCTAGCACAGACCATTGCATACATCAGGCTATCGACTGCACTTGCATATGGAACACGAGACATGTCCTCTTCCTCTTCTAGTGTCTTGGGACACAGTTCAGCAAATAACTTTACACCTACAGGAATAGGAACCTTCACCGATTTACTATCCTGCATATTAAACCTCTATAGTATTATCTCGACATACTTCCTTTGGTTTAACTAGAGCGTCCTCTTTTCCTGATCTCATTTAATTTCCATGCCCAAAATATAGTTTTTGGCACCAAGATCTTTTATGTCGAATTTGGAGGACAAATGGGTCTTCAAATGCTAGATAATTTCTTTATCATTTCCAACCAACAACATATCATTCACATATAGGACCAAATAAATAACACTGTCACCAATTATTGTAAAATACAAACAGTGAACTGCATTGCTTTTGGTGAAGTCAAATTCCCGGATAAATGTATCAAATTTCTTATAGCACATCCTTGGTGACTGTTTTAACCCATATAGAGAATTTTTTTTAACTTGCATACCAGTTCTTTCTTACCCTTCACCACAAAGCCTTCAGGTTGCTTCATGTAGATCTCTTCTTATAGATCCCTGTGAAGAAAGGTTGTCTTCACATCCATCTATTCTACCTCAAAATCAAAAGCAACAACAACAGATAAAAGTAATCTAATAGAAGCTACCTTGGCAACAGGAGAAAAAATATTGCCATAATCAATTCCTAGCACATGGGAATAACCTTTTGCTACCAACCGAGCTTTTTATTTCTCCACCTTGCCTTATGCATTCATCTTCTTGTTAAACACCCATTTGCTGCCAATAGGTTTCCTTCCAGCCGACATCTCCACTAGATCCCAAGCCTCATTTTTGTGTAAAGATGCAATTTCATCAACCATGACCTCTTTCCAAAGTTTTCCATCCTCTGAATCTACTGCTTCCCTCACAGTTATGGGATCATCATCAGTATCAAATAAAGAAAATTTTGAACAGAAAGCAGATGGACTATACCTTTCTGGCTGCCTTCTTTCTCGAAATGATCTTCTCATAGCTGGATTTTGTGGCTCTTCATCTTCTAATTCCTCTTCTGCTATAGAGTTTGATTCTTCCTCCTTTAGCTCAAACTCTATCTTCTCAGGTTCCTTTGGTAGGACTTCATGTTTATTAACATATTTCACCTCTCTAAACAGTCCACATCTCGGTTGTACACAACCTTCCTTATTTCTAGGTTCCAAAGTTTATAACCTTTTAAACCATCCTTATACCCAATAAAGATGCACCTTTCAAATTTACTATCCAACTCTGCTCTTTTCTCCTTTGGAACATGTACATATGCATGACACCCAAATACCCTCAGATGTGAAGGAAAACATTTCTTAACAGTCCATACCTCTTGTGGAGTCTTATCTTCCAACACTGATGAAGGTGATCTGTTGACCAGGTAACATGCAATCTCCACCGCCTCTGTCCATAATTCTTGTCCTAACTCGACATCACTAAGCATGCTTATTTCCTTTTCCATCAATGTCCTGTTCATTCTTTATGAAACTCCATTTCATTGAGGTATGTATGGGGCAGTTTTCTGCCATGATATACTGCACTTCTTATAGAATTCTTAAAATTCCTTCTTGCAAAACTCTCTATTGTTATCTGTCCTCAACACCTTTATCTTCTTCTCTATCTGGTTTGCCACTAGAGCCTTAAATTCTTTAAACATGTCAAAGACTTCAGATTTCTTCCTAAGGAAATATATCCATGTATTCCTTGAGAAGTCATCTATAAATGATACATAGTACACAGACTTACTGAGTGATGGAATCGACATAGGTCCAAACACATCACTATGCACAAGCTCTAATATATGTTTCACCCTCTTAGCACCAGAGTGGGAACTCACCCAATTCTGCTTCCCATATACACAATTTTAACAAAAATCAAAATTCAAAGAGAAATTAGACATACCTTCTACCATACCATTACCATGAAGTATTCAAATACCCTCCTCTTCAATATTATGTCCAAGATTTTGATGCCATATCATGGTATTTTCTTTAGAGACCACTAGATTTTCTTCTCCACTTTCAGGAACCATAGAACTGTTGCACCAATCAATGATAATGCTACCCTGAAGATTGTACAGAGTTCCAATCCGAACTCCCCACATCAATACCAGTGCTCCCTGAACTATCTTATAGGTATCTTTATCGAACACTATTTTTACACCTGCATCATCCAACTTGCTTACATAACTTAGATTTTTGGCCAATGCAAGAACATGCAAAACACCTAGAAGTGTTCTAATCCTTCCACCTTACAACTTCAACTTGTATTTTCTGTAACCAACGATTCTAGCCTTCCTGTCATCCCCTAAGAAGACATCACCACCACCATATTTCGCATATTCACAGAACCACTCTCTATGGGGAGTGAAGTGAAAAGATGCACTTGAGTCAATCAACCATGCCTCATGATCTACATGTGCACTTGAAGAAGAAGCCAAGTACACATCCCCACCTTTATCTGAGGTGGTTTTCACATCTATAGAAGGAGCATCATCAGATCCATTTCCTTTCTTATGAGCTTTAGATTTATAGTCTCTTTTGAAGTGCCCTTCCTTTCTGCATTTCTAGCACACCTTTGGAGGGTTTCCTAGAGATTAGATCTCCCTCTAGATTTAGATCTCCCACTCGAGGACTTACTTTTTTTTAGGTTCTGGGACCGTCCTCGTACAGACAAGGCATCACCATTATGGCCCTCCATATTTTTTTGTCTCATCTCCTTCTGCAGCAAGGATGAGACTAATTCATCAAATTGCAATGTAGTTTCATTGCTACCTATTGCAACAACCAGACTATCCCATGAATCTAGTAGAGAATACAACAAACTGATGCACTTATTGACGAGCCTCATCATTGGGTAACTATATGGACCTTAATTCACCTCCTAGCTTAGTCAAATCAACTCTTCTCACAATTTATTACATGTTTTTCTTATATTTTGTTTAATTATATGAGTCAAAGTGAGATATAAATGTTTTCTTTTCCCTTTGCTGATGCTTTAAATGTGGCTTCTCTCATATCTGATGGACCTCCTTTTCTCGTTTCAAAGGCAGTTAGGATTCCATGAAGTTGAGTCACAGTGATAGTCTGAAGATCTTGTTTTTCTTATATGGTAGACACTTTTGACTCAAATTTAGAAGACAAAGACCTCAAAATTTTCTCAACTAAAGTAACTTACTTTATCTCTTCACCCAGATTCTTCATACAATCAACAATCTCATCTCTACGTAATAAGTAACTAGCAACACTCTCATCACTATGCATCTTAAGAGTTTCATACTGAATTCTGAGAGTTTGAAGCTTAGCATGTTTTACCTAAGAGTCTCCTTCGTAGCTCTGAATGATTTTGTCCCATATCTCTTTGGCTGTCTTGAGCTGCATGACTTTGAGAAATTCTTATTCTGACAGACTTCCCCAATAATTTATTGACAACTTTGGAATTGGTTTCGTATAACTTCTTACCTGCAGAGTCTTTAGGAATTGCTATTGGAAATTGATATCCTCCTTCCACAATTTCCCAAACATTGGCTCCAAACGATTGTAGATAGGATCTCCGGTTCTTATTTTCCAATATACTAGGTTTATTCCATTAAAGATTGTTGGCCTGATAGATCCCATGCCTCCAGGATTATTCATCTTGCAAGATCTTCCTTTAAGCGATCAAGCTTCTTCTAAAGGACCTGCTCTGAAACCAATAATTGGAAATAATACCGTGAGGGGGGGGGTGAATCAGTATTATCATATCAATAATTTTTCATTTCCCAAACATATTTGTATACACTACTTCTGTGAGTGAACTAGCGTGTACACGCTACTATGATTAGTGAAACCAGCGTATACCTAGAGAACTTGTGATTTAGTTAATTTATCATGTGATGATCTATAACCAGAGCATCATTAACTTATTAAACAGTTCAATAAAAGTAGAATAAAACATCACACGTAAGCAACACACATGAACACCGAGATTTAATATGGAAACGCAATGTAGGTTAAAACCACCTGTTGTTGTCATCTTTGTCTTTTTATAATAATAAGAAAATTTGTTTACAATCTTGTACTGGTGCAGACTCATACCAGTATGCAGGCACCCACTTATAGAAGGCTACAACCTTCTCTCATTTTCCAGCTTCTACTGGAAGGGAGCTACAACCCCGTAGCTCTTGTACTAGACAATGAGTTTACTAGTATATAGGCATCAACCTACAGAAGGTTACAACCTTCTCTCTTCCTCCAGGGACCATGTTTCATAAATTTTCAGAATGGATGCTCCTGGTACACAAAAATACACATGAAGGCCTCGTTTCATCAAATTTTCATACTCGACCCATCAAAAACTTTGAAACTCAAACCACATTAACCAACAAATAGTTAATCTGAACAATCAAATCACTGTCACCAGAACACTGTGCTGAACCCAGAAACCTACATCATCATTCAGAACCAGCTGCAACCTCAAAAATCATGCATCATAATGTATACGCTACTTTGATGAACCCAACTTGTGTGTATACGCTTCTTCCTTTAATCAAACCTGCATATAACTTCAAAACTACTGAAACCTAAAACTTTTGAATCAATTTTATACCAACCAGCAATATATTGAACATTTATTGTCGATTTACAAACCCTTACACAGGCAGTAGCAGAGATCAATGTTCTCACTTATACCATCAATCAATCAGATATCAAACTCCTTATGCATTTAGTTTTACATTCAGATGTTAGAAGACTTCATTGATAGACAACAATAAAACAATAGAACTAATCAAATAGATTAGTCATCTTTGAGAAACATACTTTTTCTTTTGCATACGCTACTTGGAAGAGACGAACCAACGTGTATACACAACTTCACCAAAGCGAACCACCGTATATATCTACAAATATTAACTCATAACTTCACTACTATTCCGGACTTCAGAAAAACCCAGATCATGACATTCAAAGAATAAAATAGTTGTACACAAGTAGATCTGGCCCCAACCAATATCAGATCAGTTAATGATAAGTCATTTCATATCTCATGATCCTGATCCAACATTGAATTCAAGGTGCACAAAACATTTCAGATCAAATCACTAAGATAGCCCCTGCAACATAAAATATACTTCAGATAGAAGTATTCCTTAGAAACCCTTTTCACTTGCACACCCTGGCCTAATGATCTTTTTCTCCTTATATAGTTTTAGGCCTTTCTCAATACCTCGGACCAAAACCACTTAGGACCAATACCTTGGACCAAATACCTCAAACCAATACCTCAGACCAAATACCTCGAATCAAATACCTTGGACCAAAACCTTGATTTTCCAACATGTACATGCTTTTCCTCTTGTGAGAGTGTGTGTATACGTATACACTCTTTTTATTCTGTGTACTAGCGTGTATACACCGTTTTGACTAAGTGGACCTGCGTATACTTCTTAAACTGCTTTACATCAAACTTTTCCTTCACCTTCTTTATTTTGATCAGTAGACCTTAGTTCAATCTTCTTGTTCTTCTGTACCACTACCCTATTACCTCTTAATATTCCTGTTGTACTTTGAGTTTCCTTTTATCAAAACTGAATTGACCTATGAGTGAGTTTCCATCAAGGACAACACTTGTATCATAATGCCAACAGTATTTGATTGTCCATTCCTAATCACCTGGAGCAGAAATACTTGAAATTAGTTTGATTGTCTATATCTTTAGGGACTTTTAGAGAGTGCTCTTTGCTCTTAGTTGGCCTAGCTTTACAATTTTTTTGAGTCTTTAAGTAGATTTCTTAAAAATAATTCAAAGTGGCCGATCGACTAGCTCGTCGGTCTAGGAGACTCCATGGGCTTTCACCTACGAGTCCTGACCCTTCTCCTCGGAGGCGTAAGAGCAATTCTGCCAGTGATTTTCAATCAGTGGCAACAGATGCACCAAATATTGATCCTCTAGTTGGAGTTATTAATTCATAGGATAGACCTGATACAAGTAGAGAGTTGGAGAGAAACACTCTAGTTCTTTCTCGAGTCCTCTTCCAGTCGAAAGACATTATTGAAGTGGAGGAGCTCCCCGAGTCTAGTTTGACTCCTAATTCTCCCCTTCCTCCTTATCATCTAGACGTTTTATTATATGTCGAGACTTCGACCAATAGGCCTTTGAGCCCAAGTTTATATCAATATTTTCCTTTGATGACCACTTCTAGAAGCATGGCATCCATGACAAGTGCTACAAGTATGAAAACTCTAGTATATGTACAAGGATGAGGAACAATTTCTATACCTTATGTTACTCCTAGAACTACTATATTTGGTTCTACTTCCATTCCAACTTCGAGTAGAAGTTCTCAAGTTGTTGCCTCTAGAATTGGCTTTTTCCCCTTAGGAATGCCAACCAGTGTGATTCCTTATTATGCTCTTAACCTGCAAGAAGATACCAGAATACCAAATATGCGAAGAAATATACCCAGAACATAGAACGGTGAGAAATAACAGGAAGCATTTTATTATTCAGAAAGCAATGTTCAGTTGCCTCTTCGAGGGGCCAACCTCCAATAAAGCAAAGCTCAATTACAAAATAAGACACGATTCTCCTAACAGGGAGTCTCTATCCTTTATATATGATTCATACATGCAACACCATGGGGCAATGTCATGGTTCTTATTAATACCATCTATCTAAATGAGGTTAACCATTTACAATTATTAATATGGGCTTTATTTACTCTTTACTTAACTATAACTATGACTCGATCCTACTACATAAATAAGGGGGTTAGGGTGGGACCCTAACATGCCCTCCCCCATAAGAATAGCCTTGTCCTTAAGGTTGAAGCTGCGAAAACTGCTGAAGAATAGTGGTTGGTTCCCAAGTTTCATCTTCCGGGGAGGTGTCTTCCCAATTGATGAGGACTTCCTTGATCATGCGGCCATGCAGGTGCCATTCTCGTGTGTCTAGGACCTGTTCAGGTTGGAGCCAGATTGACCCTTCTTCATTCAGTTTAGGTAGACTGGTTTGAATTCTGCAATTGTTCCCAATCACTTTCTTGAGGAATGAGACATGGAAAACTGGATGGAATTTTGCAGTGGGTGGCAAAGCTAGCTTGTAGGCCACTTCTCCAATGCGTTGAAGTACTTGATACGGTCCATAGAATTTCGGAGATAGTTTCTGACAACCCTTGTCTTCGAGTGATGTTTGCTTATATGGTTGTAGCCTCAAAAATACCTGATCCCCTTCTTGAAATTAGTGTTTTGAGCGATGCTGATCTACTTATTGCTTCATGTGGTTTTGAGCTTGATGAAGATTCTCTCTAAGATGGGTGAGCATGGTTTTTCGGTTTTGTAGGAGTTGATCCATTGCTTGTACCTTTGAGCACCCCTTGATATAAGAAGTAGAGGATGGAGGGAGTTGACCATAAAATGCTTTATATGGAGTCATTTTGGTGTTGGCATGATAGTTGGTGTTATACCACCATTCAGCTAGAGGTAACCACTGTACCTAGAGATGTTGATTTCTGAAGTGAAACACCTAAGGTAGGTTTCTAGACATTTGTTGATTTCTTTAGTTTGACCATCAGTTTGTGGATGATAGGAAGTACTGAGTTTTAGTTGCGTAACTTGTAGCCTGAAGAGTTCCTGCCAAAAATTACTGGTGAAGATCAAGTCATGATCAAACACAATGGAAGTGGGCATGCCATGCAATTTGAAGATCTGATCCATGAAAGATTGAGCAACCAAAGTCGGTGTAAAAGGGTGGGGTAGGGCACAAAAATGAGCATACTTAGAAATTCTTTCCACAACCACCATGATGACTGACTTGTTTCCTGAATTTGGAAGACCTGTAATGAAATCCATATAAACCTCCGTCCATATTGATGCTGGGATGGGCAATGGTTGTAATGTGCCTGGTGCTTTGACTGTCTCTCCTTTGTGGCGCTGACAGACGTCGCATTCCGCTACAAAAGTAAGAATGTGCTTTTTCATGCCTGTCCAAAAAAATGATCTTCTAGTGCGAGCATACGTCTTCTAGAAGCCTGAATGTCCTGCAGTGAGGGATGAGTACAACTCCGCCAAAATGCGGCTTTTGAGGGTGGATGTTGGTGATATTACGACTTTGTCCTTGTAGCGAAGAATCTCATCCTGCCATGAGTAGCCCTTGGTGGAATTTGGATCCGCCTGCAATTGAGTAATGAGTTGGGAGAGCCAGGGATGTGAAACCATTCCCTGCAAGCCTCTTCAATCCATTCTGGAATGGGAAGGGAAATTGCGAGCAGGGTACTTTCCACCTCAAATTGGCGAGATAATGCATCTGCTACAATATTTTCATGCCCTTTCTTGTAAATGATCTCATAATCATATCCCAACATTTTGGTGAGCCATTTATTTTGTTGTGGTGAGGATAGGCATTGCTCCAAAAAATATTTAAGACTTTGATGGTCTGTGCGGATTTGGAAACATCGCCCCAATAAGTAAGCTTGTTAGGTATCTATTGCATGTAATATGGCCATCATCTCCTTCTCATAGATAGATTGTCCCAGATTCTTCCCACTTAGTTGTTGGCTTTTGAAGGCCAAGGATCGACCATCCTACATTAGGACTGCCCCAATACCCGTACCTGAAGCATCACATTCAATGACAAAAGATTTGGTGAAGTCGGGTAGTGCTAAGACTGGAGTGGAACACATGGCATTTTTGAGAGCTGTAAAGGCCTGTTGTGCTTCATCATTCCAGAGGAATGAATTTTTCTTGAGGAGTTGAGTGAGGGGCTTCGCAATGTGACCATAATTGGAGACAAATTTGCGATAGTAGCCCGTGAGACCCAAAAATCCTCTCAGGCTCTTCAAGGTCTTAGGTTGAGGCCAATCCTACATTGCCTGGATCTTTTTGGGGTCCACCCTGACACCTTCATGCCCCACAATGTGGCCC
>APFE030349057.1:191762-215188 GCA_000404065.3 Pinus taeda
AATTTATGAAAAAAAATGTATAAATTTATAGTTTGAGTGGAATTAATTGTTAAAAATATGTGTTCCTCCTAAGAAGTCACAAATTCAAATTCAAGTATGTATACATTCATAATTTTGATAGTTATATCATTATTCTAGGGATTCACAAGAGCCAAGACATCATATAAGAAGAGGGACACTTACTCTTGAAGCCTTATCACAACAAACCAACATTGGAAAATAGAGTTAAATGAAGGAAGATTACAACCACACCAAGATTACATTATATGCCCTAAATACCAAGATTAGGGTCAAACTCAAATTAGTGTCACCAAATTTTGGAAAGAATCAAAAGTTCACATCCTTAAGCTATGTCATTTAGTTGAATTATAGCCCTGAGGTAATTGACTAACTATGATTATGCTGATAGGCGTGTCTATTTTGTAATTGAAAGGGAGATTCCAAATTGAATAGTGGAGGTGCATTCAATAATAGTCTTCCCTATTAATCCTCATCATCCAATTTTGAGCTTGAGGGGAAATTAACAACCTCCCTCTCGCCTACATTCTTTTCCCGCATACATAGTTAGGTAACCCTCTAGCACCTCCAAAGGAGGCAACACCCAATTTGTGTAGCAATCACAAGGAGCCATGACGAAGTTCTTAAATGATTGCAAAATTATACAGATAGGTGTATCTAATTTGAAATAGGGCTTCCAAAATTTTAATTTAGTTATCAATAATTATTAGGTGGATGGTAGATATTTAACCTCCACAGAATATTCTAGAATATTCTTAGTGGTACCCATTGATCAAAGATTTAGATTTATCTCAAAAGTAGTTATGCCCTTTGTGCTCTTTTAATTAAATTGATTAATTATTAGTGTGGCCATATAAATTAAATGGTTGGTATATGCCAATAGTTATCAATCCATAATTAGCATTAAAACACATTAAAACACTTGCTTAACATCATACATCCCACATTGCTCAAATTTTAAAAAATCATAGAAGTTAGCTAAATTATAACATTATTATTACTACTACTACTACTACTGATAAAATGAATCACAATATAAGTTTAAAATATATACATTTAAAAAAAAAAAGATGTATCAAGATTATTAATCATAAAGATTCATCACTAAAGATTCATCACCACTTTATTATGAGATTCTTAATTTGTAAATATATTTTGTTTCAACAATGTGAGTTATCAATACCACACCCCAAAAAAAAACATAATTCATTTCAATGACACTTGTCTACATGATATTGTTTTAGTTAATGATTAAATTAAAAGGGAAAAAAGGGCATAATTACTTTGAAGATAAATCTCAACCTTTGATTTATGTATGCTATTAAGAATATTCTATATAGATTAAATCCCTACCATCTAGCAAATAATGATTGATAATTAAATTAAAATTATAGAAGCCATATTCCAAAATATACATGGCCTTAAAAAAAAACAAAACAAAAAAAGGTCTAATGAGTTCATGTGTCATATGAATATAAGTTATGATCTTTTGGGCATGTAGTATTATTATAAACCAGGATATCAAACCATAGTATTATAACCAAACCTATTCATAGATTAAGTATCTCTATGATAAAATGAGAGACGAATCTTTATACTTAAAATTCTTATAACATGTTTCTTTTAATGTTTACTTATATATATTATTTTTTTAATTAATAATAATAATAATAAATTATAATTTAATTAATTTTTATGTTATTTAAAATATTGTAATGTAAAATATGTTATAAAATAAGTATTTTGATAAATTTATCAATATTTATTACTAATTTAATTTATACTATTATTTATATAATAATTAATTAAACTACATAAACCTTGGCAGGGGCACAAACAATTTTGCTGAACTCAGTACGGCAAAACATATCATACACTTTGCTATCCAAAAACACTGCAGACACCTTCAGTTATTTGGAGATTCTAAAATTGTATGCAATTGGTTAAATGGTGCTGCTCAATGTCATGCTTTTTCATTGAGACACATTTTAGATGAAGCAAAAAGACTGACTGCTTCCTTTGAATCATTTGTATGTCACCACATCTACAGGGAACATAACACCATTGCAGATCAACTCTCCAAAGAGGCAACGCACAGACATGGAAACGAGTGGTTGATACAGGAGGAGATCGATGGCACTTACTACCAGCATTACCATAGACCATTTGATGACCTCATGGTTGATGGGCATTAACGCCCACCACAGATATTTGTTTATAATTTGTACATATATCTTTTGTCTAGATCTAAAACTGCACTATATTTTTTTGTCTATTTACAATATATATATATGGCTCTCTGCGTAGAGCACGGCTAGAATTTTGAACTTTTACAGTACACAGTTTTGACATGCTCCTTGCGTGGCCCCAATTATGCTTATTTAGTTACTATTTCAGCAATCATTGAACTCGATAGGCACAGCGGCCAATATCGAAATGCTTCATGCATATACAAAATATACAAAATGTAATTTCTTATCATTAATAGAAATTACAACTTTTTCCCGGGAAAAAAAAAAATAATTAATTAAACTACTGAAAACAAAATATTATTCCTTAGAGAAATAGAATAAATGCAGAAATATTTAATAATTTGATATGAACGCATCGTATATTCTGACGTGTTCAAAGATATAGATAGCATGGATGACTAATCAGTTGGCGTCGGTTGATAATTTTATATGAACCATCTAACGGGTCGCGACAAAGTGACGAGGGTTAGATAGTTGAAAAGTCAAATGCAGGGCCCGTGGTTCTGTTTAATCACGATTAGGCAACCCCCGGGGCCCGACCTCATGTTGAAAGCTCATTTATATTTGAAAAGGTGTTGACCCTTGCAAGTTGCTTATTTTGCGGATCTCCTCCCTTTCTTTCTTGTCGCGGTAGTAAAGAACGCGGCATTGGAAAGTCACGCGCTTCGCCAAATATAATAATAGTATATCTTGAAATTTTGACATTTTTAATTATCTATTGAATGATTATTTTTTATAAGTAATAAATTAATAATTTCTAAATTTAGAAAAATATTATTATTATATTAAAAAGTTATGATTTTATTTAATTTATAAATAAATTAATAATTTTGATTTTGTTAAAAGCAATCTAAAAATATATGTTATCATGAAATGTTAAATTATATATAATTTTTATGTTTTATTATTGATATGGTTTAGGATTATATATCATTTTCTTTCTAGAGGGAGTTTATTATTTTGAACATTATATAAAAAATGAGTGTTAATAATGGAAAATACAAGAAACTCTCCCTCTTTATTATGTGGGAAATTTGGATTGCCTACAATCATAAATTGTTTGAAGGGAAGCTATTCAACATTTGTTGGATATGTGGATATCTTTTATCATACAGGAGACTGTTTGCCCATCTGATTTTTCTCATAGATTGATTCCACCATCGTTCTGCATCCCATTTGGATTTTTCGATGGGGTTGCACAACTTGGTAGTTGTGGATGTGGCACAACTCTTTGGATAGACAAAAGCACATAGTTTTATCTTCATTAGAATGGAGGCTCGGGCACTTACACAAGTGCTAAAGCAATTGCTTTATGAGGATTATTTTGTTTGTACAACAAAAGCAACTACACAATCTTCATATCTATGGTGATTCCAAGTCTCTCATAGATGGAATATTTGGATAAAAAAGATCAAGCACATATTGGGCTCATTTACATCATATACTATCACTCACATCTACAGAGAAGTTAATATGGAGGCAAGCAAATTGTCAAAGGATAGTCTTGGTGAGCCCTATAGAGTCATGAAATACAGAGACTGTGGACAACTCAACATGGGACGAGGGACGCTTGTTCACATCTCTCTATCTTTTTGTTTCTTGTGTTTTGACAACGTTAGTAAATGTCATGGGATGAATATGGATAGACAATCCCATAGTCACTAGTTTTATTAGCAAACATAATATAAACTGACAATTGAAGGGGCTTATAATTACATATCAGAGATATATGTCATATTATATACTAAACATTTATCTGTTTTTGGATGATTCTTCATGAAAATTGTATTGATTTTATCTATAATAAAATCCATCTTTTCTTTCCTCTAAAAAAATTTAAAAATAAAAAATAAAAGTTAATTTATTATATTATATATATATATATATATATATATATAATATTATATTACATTAATAAATATATGGTGATATATTAGTTGTTATCAACTTAATATACTAAGGTATTTATGTGTTTTTTAATGATTATTCATGACAAAAGTATTGATTTTTATCTATATAAAATCCTGCATTCTTTCCTCTTTAAAAAAATAGTTGTTTATTATTATATATATATATATATATATATATATATATATAATTACATTAATAAAGGTGATTGATATACTTAGTAAATATCAACTTAATTTGCATCATAAACATTAACTTTATATCAATTTAATACAGGTCGTATAACATTTTAGGCATTACTACACTCTATTTCCACACTATTTTAACATATTTGAAAATGGTTTTTGTAAAGGGAGGCATGATAAATGTTTTTGTTATATATATATATCCTTAATAGAAGAACGTTATGATTATGCCAAGAAAATATTTCCACTTACATTCTGGAAATCTGGATACCCATAAAAAATCATATTATTCCCATGACTAGTATATCACAACAAAAACCTCACTTGGACCAACATTCAAAAAAGGAATTGGCACGACCCAACTACTTGCTCTATTTGTTTATTTGAAACAGAGGACAACATGCACATTCTTCTTAATTGCATCCACACACAGGCCTTTTGGAAGAAGCTGGCCTCTCTTTTCAGTTTCAACTACATTTCCCATCCATCCATTATAGATGCATTTGAATGATGGAGCTCCCAGAAAGTAATATGGAGACCTATTCCTCTTATAGTGTTCTAGTTCATATGGAAATGGAAGAATAGGGTCATTTTTCATAATTGCAAGGAGGATTACAAGCACATATACGATCAAATCATCCCCTACTATCTCTCTATCCTTCCCTTTATTCCACATCAAGTGAAACAAAAATCAAATGTATCTGCCCCCTCACAGTTGATATATCCGAGAGCTCATTTAGATGGTGCAACAAAAGATGGCATGTGTGCATGCGGGGTATACATCAATATCATGGAAGACCAACATTTCTCAATATATGGGTATGGAGGCTCAGGGACAAACAACAAAGCTGAGGCCATGGCATTATATGGTCTCCTTATATTTTTCTCTTTCCTAAATACTGTCACCTACGGATCTATGGCGACTCAAAAATCGTTATCGATTATGTGATTGGAAAACACTCAATAAAAAATGCCAATCTTACTAGATGGATGCATAAGGTCTCATCAATATGGAAAACTTTTCCCTTCTCCATTGCACATGTTAAATGCTCACAGAATTAGATGCACTATCTAAGAGGGGCCTACGGTCACAGTGCGGAAGATGGTACCTCAGCATCACTGTGGGGTCTGTCATGCACCAAATTCAACACTTCTCTATGCCAAGTATATAGGAATACCAATTTTGTCCTGGTATGTATCATGAACCCGTCTTTTTATCATAGATAATATACTCAGGTTCCACCTTTCTGTTTCCTACTCTCTGTAAAACGGACTCTCTCTCTATCCCTCAGTTTTTATTTAGTTTCTTTACCAGTGTATGCACTAAGGTTACCAGGCTATCATGTTTCTGTATATGCAATCATTGCTTTTTTGTTATATGGCAAGGAAATATTGACAATATTTCCGTTTACAAATATACTGTACATAAAATTATGCATAATGCATAATATATTGTGTAATTTGTTAGAGACGATGGACACGTCATTCCTGATCTTAGCTTGAAGCTTCGTTAAATCACGTCAGGTGGTTGAGTTGGGTCTTAAACAAACTCAATTTTCTCGTCATACCGTGGGCGGCAGCATCGCGACTCCGCTAACTAATAAGCGAACTCACTCACTTCCTGTGTTGTATTGTTATTAGTTACACTGTATCCATCGATCACCGCCATGATAGTTCTCACATCAAGAAAATGCACTATTTACACACCTACTTTTATCGAGCTCGTCATAAAACGCGTCTATACAAAAGGATTTAAATTTAGATGCAATTTTTATTTTATTTATAGCTAGTTTACACCTTTAATCTCTTATGAGATTTGAATTAAAATTAATGGCAATAATTGTCACATTTCCAATTTAAATACAGATACTATTAAGTCATTAATTTAAATCTCAGGAAAGTAAAATACGTGGAAAATAAAAACCACTTATAAAACAGTTTCACTGGATATCATTTCCTCATGACAGCATTCCATAAATAAATATATTTTTCTTTCATTTATTATTAAAACTCCCCCACCTTAATTGAATATTTAAAATTTTGATAATAACTTCAATTTTTTTGCAGAGGAATCTTTCAAAATTCATTAACTAAGATTTATCTAGAACATTTGAGTGTCATTGGTATATTATTAAAACTTCCTCACCTTAATTGAATATTTAAAAGTTTGATGATAATCTCATTTTTTTATAGAGAAAGATTTATCTAGAACATTTGTGTCATTTTTCAATAGCAACTTTTAATAAATAAATAGATTATCTTTTCATAGATATATTATCTTTTAACAAATAGAAGTTTAATAATAACTTCAATTTTTTTTCGAGTCTTTGAAATTTCATTAACTAACATCTATCTAAAACATTTGAGTAAGAGTGGAAGGAGCACGAAAAGCCCTTGGGTGCAGGAGAAAAAAACTATTATATAAAAATAGAAAATAACACATCATAAAACTATTTAGGTTTGAAGATGATTATTTTTTTCTATTGCTAAGATATATTTTTTTCCTTTTTTAGAATTATAAAAAAAAAAAAAAAAAAAGTCTCGTTGTAACATGATTTTTCAGTTCTTCACAAAAGGGATGCATGTGGAATACAAGCTGAAAAATTTAGGTTTAATTAGTCACAATAAATATTTTTATCTATGTGTAGGATCTCAACAAAACAAAGAATGAAAGTTCTGTATAAACTGAATTTGTTGATGAGATATATAGAATTCCTTAAAAAAAAAATATGATGATTGAATATTCAAGGAAAAAACTAAGGCCTATTGAGTTGGACAATTATAGATCAATTTTTTTTGGAATGTTGACCAATCAAATTGTATCTGAGAATCTAGCAAGATATTTAATTCATGTGGGCTATAGGGATGGATTGAAATTCATGAATTTTGTGGCCGATGAGTTCATCATATGCAATGTAAATCCAATGCAAGTGCACTTTTTGATAATCTATCGTTTGTTGTGTTGTATTCTCTATATATATGCTGAAATCTGACGTCTTGGAAATGTTGTAATGATTCCTCAATTCTTTTCTTCAATGCTACTAGATTCAAGTCCTCTAAGTGACCATAACCTGTCAGACAATCCATTACCATTTTGCTTTGAATTGTCATTGTTGGATCAATTATGGTGAAGAGTTGGTCCTCAGTGAAGTGAGAAGCAAAATCTGTATTTAATGTGTTTCCCTATATATGGTATATACTCTATGATTGCAAGAGAGGTTGTGTAACATGTAGTTTGTGATTTCCTTGGCTTGCATTGATGATCACCCCCTGTGGGGTTTATTTTTAATGTTTTATTTTAAATACGTAATGACGTAAATAAGTTTATAATATATATGTGGGTGTGGGTGTTTATATGTTGAAGTAAGCTAATAATTTATTATGTTTATGTAACTTCAAATTGGTGTCTTTCCACTGTGTTGAAGGTAATCAGAGATGAAACATTGATGGAAACTAACTTTTCCTTTCTTTTTTTTCTATGAATTGGTGGAATTAGCAACAAGGGTATGTTTGTACTCAGGTGACATAGGGTCGATTAAGTTCGCTACTGCTATAATCTCTAACTATTAGTTTTAACCCCATACAGAAATTACCTGCATACGAATTCTAAAAACAATAAATAAACAATGGTGAGAGCATAAAACATAAAACATATATACACAAAGATTTTCCCTTGGATCCCAAAACCGAGACTACCAGATTGACTTTTCATTATGTTCCTTTCAATGTTACAATATATACATGTTGAAGCATCCATAGACCTCAATCCATTAAACCTAGATTATAACGTAATCGTAGTTCCCTTGAACGGATCTACAAAATACCATGGATAGAAAACCATCATGCCCAAAACCATGTGTGAAATCCATGCACAAAACTATAGGTAGGTATGCCCACCTAAAATAGGGTCCAAAAAAAAATTCTCGAGGCATTGCCATGGAACCCATGCAGGGGGCTACCGCCCCCCTGCGTGTGCGGTAGTCATGGAAAAAATATAACACACACCAAACATTCTCCCACTTGTTGTTTTCTTTCCACATGGGGCGACATGAGAGCTTAGTCATCGGTCCAGCCCTGCAATGCCCATTGTTTCTCTACACCAAGGGAATTTCTCAATGCTAATAGACTTTATCAACGCATCTACAATATTCTTCAAATATTCCACTTTTACTAGCAACACCTTTTTCTCCTCAACTATATCCCTCACAAAGTGATACTAAACATCAATGTGCTTTGTCTTTGAATGATAAGTAGGGTTCTTTGCCAAGAAAATTGCACTTTGGCTATCACAATCTATCCTTGAACATAGACTGTAAACACAATCTCTGCAACCAAAATGTTTCCTTACTTGCATGAGTGGTTGCCATGTATTCTACCTCTGTAGTTGAAAATGGTACTACAAACTGTCTTTTACTCATCCAACTAACTGCACCTCCAAATAGGTTAAACACATACCCACTTGTAGATCTTCTTTGATCCAGATCTCCAGCCCAGTTTGCATTAACAAAGCCATGGATTTCCAAAACTCTGTCCCATCCTAGTCTTCCCTGGTAGCACAAACCATAATCACTAGTTCCACACAAATACCTAAAAACACGGTTCAATGTTGTCCAATGCTCCTTCCCTGGTTTTGACAGAAACTTTCTCAATACTCCCAGTGCATGTGCAATGTCTGGTCTAGCACAGACCATTGCATACATCAAGCTACCAACTGCACTTGCATATGGAACACGGGACATGTCCTATTCCTCTTCTAGTGTCTTGGGACACTATTCAGCAAATAACTTTACACCTACAGGAATATGAACCTTCACCGATTTACTATCCTGCATATTAAACCTCTATAGTATTATCTCAACATACTTCCTCTGGTTTAACCAGAGCTTCCTCTTTTCCTGATCTCGTTTAATTTCCATGCCCAAAATATAGTTTGTGGCACCAAGATCTTTCATGTCGAATTTGGAGGACAAATGGGTCTTCAAATCCTAGATAATTTCTTTGTCATTTCCAACCAACAACATATCATCCACATATAGGACCAAATAAATAACACTGTCACCAATTATTGTAAAATACAAACAGTGAACTGCATTGCTTTTGGTGAAGTCAAATCCCCATATAAATGTATCAAATTTCTGATAGCACATCCTTGGTGACTGTTTTAACCCATACAGAGAATTTTTTTTAACTTGCATTCCAGTTCTTTCTTACCCTTCACCACAAAGCCTTCAGGTTGCTTCATGTAGATCTCTTATTATAGATCCCTGTGAAGAAAGGTTGTCTTCACATCCATCTATTCTACCTCAAAATCAAAAGCAGCAGCAACAGATAAAAGTAATCTAATAGAAGCTACCTTGGCAACAAGAGAAAAAATATTACCAGAATCAATTCCTAGCACATGGGAATAACCTTTTGCTACCAACCGAGCTTTGTATTTCTCCACCTTGCCTTATGCATTCATCTTCTTGTTAAACACCCATTTGTTGCCAATAGGTTTCCTTCCAGCTGACATATCCACTAGATCCCAAGCCTCATTTTTGTGTAAAGATGCCATTTCATCAACCATGGCCTCTTTCCAAAGTTTTCCATCCTCTGAATCTACTGCTTCCCTCACAGTTCTAGGATCATCATCAGTATCAGATAAAGAAAATTTTGAACAAAAAGCAAATGGACTATACCTTTCTGGCTGCCTTCTTTCTCGAAATGATCTTCTCATAGTTGGATTTTGTGGCTCTTCATCTTCTGATTCCTCTTCTGCTATAGAGTTTGATTCTTCCTCCTTTAGCTCAAACTCTATCTTCTCAGGTTCCTTTGGTAGGACTTCATGTTTATTAACATATTTCATCTCTCTAAACAGTCCACATCTCGGTTGTACACAACCTTCCTTATTTCTAGGTTCCAAAGTTTATAACCTTTTAAACCATCCTTATACCCAATAAAGGTGCACCTTTTAGATTTACTATCCAACTTTGTTCTTTTCTCCTTTGGAACATGTACATATGCATGACACCCAAATACCCTCAGATGTGAAGGAGAACGTTTCTTAATAGTCCATACCTCTTGTGGAGTCTTATCTTCCAACACTGATGAAGGTGATCTGTTGACCAGGTAACATGCAATCTCCCCCGCCTCTGCCCATAATTCTTGTCCTAACCCGACACCACTAAGCATGCTTATTTCCTTTTCCATCAATGTCCTGTTCATTCTTTATGAAACTCCATTTCGCTGAGGTATGTATGGGGTAGTCTTCTGCCATGATATACTGCACTTCTTATAGAATTCTTCAAATTCCTTTTTGCAAAACTCTCTATCGTTATCTGTCCTCGACACCTTTATCTTCTTCTCTATCTGGTTTTCCACCAGAGCCTTAAATTCTTTAAACATGTCAAAGACTTCAGATTTCTTCCTAAGGAAATATATCCATGTATTCCTTGAGAAGTCATCTATAAATGATACATAGTACACAGACTTACTGAGTGATGGAATCGACACAGGTCCAAACACATCACTGTGCACAAGCTCTAATATATGTTTCACCCTCTTAGCACCAGAGGGGGAACTCACCTGATTTTGCTTCCCATATACACAATTTTAACAGAAATCAAAATCCAAAGAGAAATTAGACATACCTTCTACCATACCATTACCATGAAGTATTCGAATTCCCTCCTCTTCAATATTATGTCCAAGATTTTGATGCCATATCATGGTATTTCTTTAGAGACCACTAGATTTTCTTCTCCACTTTCAGGAACCATAGAACTATTGCACCAATCAATGATAATGCTACCCTGAAGCTTGTACAGAGTTCCAATCCGAACTCTCCACATCAATACTAATGCTCCCTGAACCATCTTATAGGTATCTTTATCGAACACTATTTTTACACCTGCATCATCCAACTTGCTTACATAAATTAGATTTTTGGCCAATGCAGGAACATGCAAAACACCTGGAAGTGTTCTAATCCTTCCACCTTACAACTTCAACTTGTGTTTTCTGCGACCAACGATTCTAGCCTTCCTGTCATCCCTTAAGAATACATCACCACCACCATATTTCTAATATTCACAAAACCACTCTCTATGGGGAGTGAAGTGAAAAGATGCACCTGAGTCAATCAACCATGCCTCATGATCTACATGTGCACTTGAAGAAGAAGCCAAGTACACATCCCCACCTTCATCTGAGGTGGTTTTCACTTCTATAAAAGGAGCATCATCAGATCCATTTCCTTTCTTAGGAGCTTTAGATTTATAGTCCCTTTTGAAGTGCCCTTCCTTTCTGCATTTCCAGCACACCTTTGGAGGGTTTCCTAGAGATTTAAATCTGCCTCTAGATTTAGATCTCGCACTCGAGGACTTATTTTTGTTTATGTTCTGGGACCGTCCTCGTACAGACAAGGCATCACCATTATGGCCCTCCATATTTTTTGTCTCATCTCCTTCTGCAGCAAGGATGAGACTATTTCATTAAACTGCAATGCAGTTTCATTGCTACCTATTGCAACAACTAGACTATCTCATGAATCTAGTAGAGAATACAATAAACTGATGCACTTATTGACGAGCCTCATCATTGGGTAACTATATGGACCTTAATTCACCTCCTAGCTTAGTCAAATCAACTCTTCTCACAATTTATTACATGTTTTCCTTATATTTTGTTTAATTAGATGAGTCAAAGTGAGATATTATGCCTAGTGCACTAATGTACATTGAATGTAGGTTTGTGAGAGAAAATCAAGGAATTTTGGCAAGATTAAGGGTTGAAACTCGAATGGGAAAAGGAGGAGATATTGTAGGAGGTAAATCATCCTCATTTACTCCTCCCTCATTTGAATATTCCTCCATCAATCACATTATCTTGGAGTACAAGCAGCCAAGTCATGAAGATCAAAAGGCAGCCGAGCAAGTGACAGTCCAAGAGTTAGTTTATCTCGAGTTTGGGAGCTGAGCCTCCCTAGATTTAAGGAAGTCGATGGAGAATTTAATTGTATAAATAAATAGGCCTAGAGCCTCATTAGGATTCGAATTTTTGCTGTAAAAACACTAGTTATTTTTGAGCTCCGGACTTGTGGAAGACATTGCTATGTAATTTTTTGTTTTGATAATGAGAATGAGATTTTTCTTGATCCAGTACTGAGTTAACTCAGAGGGCTAAATCTCTTGGGTTAGGTCCCAACCCTAGCAACAAAGACTCCCCTTCTTGTATCTATATGCTTATATTGATTTCATAGATTCATGGTTAAATTGTCCTTAGAGGTATTTCATTATAACTAGTGTAGATTTGATTAGTTTTCTTATTAGTTTGCTTCCATTTGTGCTTTACTTCAGCAGTAGTTTAGAATAGATAAAGGACCATCAAAAAGTTGTCAATAGGTGTTTTGGCCTCACTTCTTCCTTCAGGGATCATGATTTTAGGAAAGGACTCCTATGCAGCCCCAAAAAGACAGAATTCTACTTTCTTATAGAATTTAGATTTTTCTGTACTTAAGTCAACATTTGATCAATTTGCAAGAGTAGGACCTAGTCATCATTTCTTCCATCTTCAACCTTACAGTAGATCTCATCAATGATTCCATCTTATGCTGCAATTTTCCTCATGCATGAAGTACACAGCTAGCTCATTAAACTCTGCTTTCCTAGCTTATTGAAATTCTCCTTGTTTACATGATTTTTGGGCAAATATCAATGTTTGATGTCATGCAGGTGTTTTAGAAGTAAATATAGATCTCATAGCCAACAACCTCTTTCAAACTTCATCCATCCATGATCATTCCTTTCTTTCACTAAGACCCTCACCAATTTCATCATTTTACAAGGAAACTTCTCCAAGCATGTTGAGCAAATCCAACCATCTCCTAACCTTGGTTTTGAGTTTTGAGTGATCCTAGGAATTTTATCACCTCATTCCATCCACCAACCAGCTTCCCTAAGCCATCAATCACCTTCATCACCCATCATTTTTCTCTTGGCTGTATCCTGTAGGTTTTTAGGACATCCTGTAGGTTTTCATATAGTGGCCTGTTTTGAGGCTGAATTGAGGGAAAAGCCTCTAGGAAGCAATACGAGGCCACCTAAGGGTCTCCAAAACCTTCCAACCATCCACCAGCATTCCTAAGCCACTTGCCACATCACCAAAAGAGATTAGATTTCACACTCTTCCATAAAAAGATAAAAATGAAAATAGATTTATTCTAGTCATTTACATGCACAGTAGTAATGTTTGATGTTTTGAACTTACATGCTTAAGATAGTATAATTTCATACATGTTAACTTATTAGCATTCTTGTTGAAGCATATTCTTTTAGCAGTTAGTTAGGAAATGGTGTGTCTTTAGCACTGGATTTCAGTGTTTTTCCTTACTGCAGTAGACAAGCTTTCTCTTAGAGTAGATTTCTCTTTCCCTCATCAGTAATCAAGCTTCTTTTGAATCCTTAGAAGTTTGGCTTGAAAAACGTTAGCAGTCTCTCGCCAGCTAAATAGTGACAAAAGGGCAAAACCATCATTTTTACTCAATGTGTATACATCATTGTCACCTCCAAGTTTGTATGAACCCCGGGTTGATAAAGTAAAGATGGTAGCCCCAGGAGTTGTAGCATTATTGTTGCAATACTGGTGCACATCACTTTTTCGCGTTGTTGTCGGGGAGGTGTCTAAGTAATACGTGATTATTTATTTCTTTATTCCATTTCTTGTTTATGATATTCTACTATTAGTTTCATTTCTGCAAGAGTAATTTAGCTGCTTTCTTTTCCATTCTACAAGTAAGATTCCATTTAAATAGTTAGTTGTCATTCAATCAATTAATTTTCATTCAGTATGCAATTTCAATTCTGCAATCAATTTCAAAGTTTGAAAAAAAACTCAAAACAAAACAAAAACATTTTTTTCATGCGTCATAAGAATAGGGATAACTTAGGGAAAGCTTTGCCAAATACCCCAATTGCTTCAAATAACCAACCTTCCCTCTTCTTTGGTGGCTGCGAATTGGAGGAACCCTTAGGTGAGCAACCTGAAATATTTGAAGAACCTACAGAAGAAGAAGAAGAAGAACCCATTCCTACTTATCCAATGGCTGAAAATAGAAATGATAGAGGAAATATAGAAAGATTTGAGGGTGCCTTCCCCATCAAGGAAACCAATGGGGATACTAAGATGAAGAATATAAGCCCCTCTGCCCTTCCTCATTTCCATGGCTTGACCACAGAAGATCTAGACACTTTCTTATTTGAATTTGTTGTCATATGCCGGAACTATGACTACACCAATGATGAGCAGAAGTTGAAACTATTCCCATCCACTCTCAAGGATGCAACTTTGTGCACTAGTTCATGGGTTTACCTGGGGATAGCATCACCACTTGGGCTCAAATAAAGAAAGCCTTCAACAACAAGTATCGGGACTACTATAGGTCTAAAGACACTAAAGAGGAAATTTTTAGGATGGCCTTAGGGCATGATGAATCCCTAGAGGATTATGAAGAAAGATTCCAGTTTAGCTACAAAAGGGCCAGGTGCACACTTGACCCTGAGTCACTGAAGCTAGTCCTGCCTATGGGAGTAAGGGAAGATCTTCTGGATACCCTAAACTTGTTAGTAGGAGGGGACATCTACCAGTTACCCTATGAGGATATCAAGACTGTCTTTAGAAACCATTCTAGGGAAGCTAGAAAAAAGGGTAGGGGTAGCCAACCTATGGTCAGTCCATCCTCTTCCAATACATCCATCAAGCGTGAAATTAGAAACATGCTAGAGGATTTCAAGAGCGACATGCTGCAAACCCTTGCCCTACAGATGGACACTATGCACATTAAGAGAAAATAGGAGGAAGCAAAGAGAGCCTAGCCATTATCTGCCCTAAATGCACTAGGAGGCACCCTAGGAACGAATGTCCATTGAATTTGATTGAAATCTGCTCAGTCTGTGAAGAAAACCACTCCACAGACAAGTGCCCTTCTATACCTGGACTAAAAGTTGTATATCAAGGAGTCGAAGGGATATCTGAACAGCTCTGCTACATAAACCAAAGGAGACCCCATGGGCCTAGGCCATACCAGTAGGGCATGCAAGGGTCATCCCATGCATATTACAACCCCAACCAGACAACATGCATTCCCTCTTGGGGACCCTTTGCTCATCCTTCCTCGTCTACACCTCCTCCTTGGTCCTTTGCACCTCAGTATGATTCCAAGCCAACCAGCCATTCATTTCAACCATATGCTTTGCCATAGCCTCAGTGGAATGCACCGACCAGGGGTGGAGGCCCCCATACAATAATGCCCCAGCTTTATTACCTTCACCACCTGCTCAACCACAACTTTTACACTCCGCTCCACCTAAACAACCCCATATGCCTGCCCAGCCAAATCCAAACCTGAACAATAGATAGGCACAACCAGTATACAATGGAGAGACATCCTATCCATCTTATGCTATGGAAATTTAGGAAATCAACCTGAGATCTGGGAGAGTACTCTGGGACAACCAATCTCTATCTCCACCTAGGGAGGTTGAGGAAGAAGGTGAGGAAGAGCGCCCCATTCACTTAGATTGGGGGCAACCTCTTCAAACTCAGCCCAGATCAAATTCTGAGAAGATGTGTTAGGGAGGAGGAAGTCTTTGACATCCTTCTGACCTATCATGATGGGCCTTCTGGGGGTCACTTTGTAGCAAAGAGGATAACATTCAAGGTGTTGCAAGCTGGTTATTATTGGCCCACTCTTCATCATGATGTGAAAAGATATACTAGTCAGTGTGATCGTTGCCAAAGATGGGAAAGCCTACTCCAAGGGATGAAATGCCTCTGCAACCTCAAGTGACTTCCAAGCCATTTGACAAGTGGGGAATGGATTTCATTAGGCCTATTAACCCTCATTCCAAGCAAAAGCAGTACATCATTGTGTGCACTGACTATCTGACTATGTGGGCTAAAACCAAAAAATCAAGGTAGCTACAGAGGAGAAGGTGGCTGAGTTCTTAAGGGAAAATGTCTTTTACAAGTTTGGGTACCCTAGAGAACTGGTCATTGATCAAGGTAGCCAATTTACATCCAACATGATTGAAGACTTGTTAAACCATCACAAGATCAAGCATAGGACCTCCACTCCCTATCACCCACAAGCTAATGGGCAAGTGGAGGTGACCAACAAAGCGCTGGAGGGCATCTTAACCAAAGTGGTTAACAACAACAAAAAAGATTGGGAAAATAGACTAGTTGAGCCCACCTAGGCCTACAATACCACCTGGAAGACCACCACTAGATTCACACCCTATGATTTGGTCTATGGGAAAAAGTCCCTGTTGTCCATTGACTTTAAGTACAATACATTGAGGATGGTATCCCAACTCGATCTAGATCTCAGAAGTGCACAAAAAGAGAGATTGCTCCAGTTGAATGGGTTAGATGAGTTCAGAATGTAGGCCCTCCTACACATAGAGGTAACTCAAATTCAGAGAAAGATCTGACATGAAAAGAACATTAAGGGTAAGAAATTTCAGGAGGGTGATTATGCTTTGTTATATGATTCCAGATATAAAGACTTTAAGGGCAAGTTAAGGACTAGATGGTTAGGGCCTTATGTCATAGAGAAATGTCATGATAATGGTTCAATGCAGATTAGAACCATAGATGCAGAGGCCATTCCTTTACTTGTTAATGGGCACAGATTGAAAGTTTATAAAAGGCCATTGTCAAAGCAAGATTTCATTGATGGTATCAACAAAATAATGATGGTGGTGGAGCAATTCTTAGCTCCTACCTCATCAAGTCCCTGAGAAAAAGAAAAATAAGGAGACTCAGGTGAAAACCTCCATGAGGTCACTGAGTCCCACTGTTGGGTTGAAAACCTCTTGAGGTGGCCCAATGGTGTCAAAAAGAGAAAGAGAGAGAGAAATAAAAAGATCTCTGGGTGAAAACCTCACTTAAGGCACCCAGGGGAAGCAGCGATGATGAAAACCTCTTGGAGGCAGACTAGTTGTTTTTAAAAATAATATATAAATAAAAAAAGAGAAAAGAAAAATTATGAAAATATTGTTTGCAGGTCAGTAGGAGGATGATTAGAGAAAAAATGGAGAATCAAAAGTGACCTATTCAACTCATATTTTTATTTCTCCATTCATTTTCCTTCATCATTCCACCATTCCTTTCATTTTTTCACTCATTTACCTCAGTTTGCAAGGGTTTTGTGTTTTCAATAGGATTCCCTATAAACCTACAGGATTCCCTGAAAACCTACAGGATGATCCTGGGAATCCTAAAGGAAGTGACCCTAGAGCAAGGAAATGGCCTACCCATGTCAAAGAAATAAATTCCTACATCACCACCTCATTACCATACCTCTCTCCACCATTATCACCCCTTGCATTAATAAAATAAATCAATTTCCAAAAAATTACAGTTTTCAAAAAAAAAAAAAAAAGGATGAAGACAGAGAGCAAGGGGACAACACCTGAAGGCTATTTTTCATCATTCGCAAACCCCTAGACCGCCTCTCTGCCCATTCTAATCATCCTCAAATCCCAGGACTACAATATGATTACAAATTTTGAGGGAGAAGCAACTACATGACATCCTGTAGGAAATCCTTTATTAGTCTATCCCACAAAACATAAATCATAGGTTGTAGCAAGTTTCAAGCATGGAGATCCAAAGGTAGGAGAGGCTCCTCTAGAGCAGCAGTAGCAACATCATCATGATCAACACCAGGTACCTGAACATTAAGGAAAATCATCAAAGGACAACACAAAAAAAGAGAGGAGAAATCACATGCAGCCAACACACAACAAAAACCTCATTTCTTCAACAAAATGCAACAAGGTATTATTACCACAGGTAAGTATCTCGCTTCCACTCTCTTATTTGCATAATGTGATAAAAAGATGTAAATATTGTGAACAAGTTGGTTTATAAGTAAAGGTTGGCTAGTTAACTTGGCCATCTTTGTTCATTCAGTGAGGACAAAACAATTAGTCCTCACACACGTGGCAGCAGTCAAGTCAAAGAAAATGAGGATGAGGTCGAAAGTAGTTAAGCTACAATGCCCAAAGTGGGAGATGATTACGAGGTGAGGAGAATGATGATGTGGTAGTGGGACCAACGGTCCAAAAATAAATATTTGTACCTCGCCTACCAACACACCACCTCACTCAATAAACCATAAGAGGAAATAAAGGTTGATCCCCATGCATATATGCATTCACATTCTCGAGGCTCACACTAGAAAAGTTTCTTTCGACCCTCAAGCAGTCTACAGGAGAGGTAAATTTCATTTTTTTCTTGCGCAGGACCACCTACAGGATCCCACAGGAATCCTACAGGATATAGGCAGGGAGTCTACAGGATTAGCAGTGAGAAATTTCAGAGGGAGAAAAACAGGAGTTGGCTACATCAAGCATTATACAGAGGTAATCTCTACATTTCCTCCTATTTTTCCAAGTGAAAGGAACAAAAAAATCCTCTAGTTTATTGAAATTGATTGCAGTAAAAGGGAATTGTATCCACAAAAATTCATTTCAATTTCCTCCTTCATTAAAATTTTGTATCAGACATATATACTCCTCCATCCATCAGACGAAGTGATAGGGGGGTTTAATAGAAGGGAGCCGATCAACACCGTGAGGATTCACCAACACCATCATGTGTTAGAAATATGAACAAGGCATAATTGGATGGGTTTCTTTGAGAAATTGATCCGATATGATCATGAAGTAGCTAGAGATTTTGCTCTCTCCCTCATTCCACTAACTAGGACCCATGCCACTATTGTGGTGAGAGGCATATCCATAGAGCTCAACCCTGAACTCATAAGAAAAATTACCACACTCCCCTTAGGAGTGCCTTGGAGAAAGGAAGACAAGGGAAATAGCCAAAATGCAAAGAAGAAATTCTTTTTAGAGGGAGAGGAGGCCATGGAAGACAAAATGGAGTAAGAAGAGCAAGCCTACCATACCCCTAGAATGAAATAAGCTACCACCTTATAAAATATATATCATGTGAAGGTAGGTATGGTGTGGTATATGGATACCACTTTAGACTTCTTGAAGAATTGAGCTTTGGAGCAGATACACCTCCTCACCACAAACTCAACATACCCTACTTCCTTCTTCAATCTGTTGGGTTATGTTGTATTCTTTCCATGACTAGCCCATGTAGTTAACCGAGGGGGTTAGAGGGGGGGTAGAGCCCCCCTTCGTTGCACCGATTGTGTAGTTGGGGGGGGGGGGGGGGGGGGGGGGGTCATAGGGGTTTTGAGGCATGCCCATAACCCCACTTTATGGGGTCTGGGGCAGCGCCTCGAAATTTTTTGGTTTTGGACCCTATGTTAGGATGGGCGGACCCAATTATGGTTTTGTGCATGACTTTCACATATGTTTTTTGGACGCAATGGTTTTCGGTCCATGGTATTGGACGTGATGGTTTTTGGTCCATGGTATTGGACGCTTAAGCATGTATAAATATGTATTTATAACATTGAAAGGAACATAATGAAAAATCAAGCTGGTAGTCCCAGTTTTGAGATCCAGGGGAAAATCTCTGTGTATATGTGTTTTAAGTGTTATGCTTTCGCATTGTTTATTTTTTGTGTTTTAGAATTCGTATGCAAGTAATTTCTGTATGGGGCTAAAAACTACATTTGGTATTAGAGATGTTTGGCTTCAAGGGGATGCCTTTGTTGTTGAGCAGTTTCACTCGGGCCTATGGTAGACCCTGTTCAGTGGGAGATCTGTGAGATCGATTCTGTTGGTGAAAGAAGATGGCGAGCAGTGGAAAGATAGAGATTGAGAAATTGAATGGTCAGATTTTTGAGTTGTGGAAACTCAAGATGGAGGATCTGTTGGTGGATAAAGATCAGTGGATTGCGGTAGATCCGGGTACTAAACCAATGGGAATGTACGATGAAGAATGGAAGAAGTTGGATCCGAAGGCAAAGAGCACAATACGATTGTGTGTCTCAGATTCAATATTGTTGAATGTATCAGGGGAAGCTACGACAAAGGCTTTATGGGACAAGTTAGGGACTTTGCACCAATCTAAGTCTCTGGTGAATAAACTGTTCCTGCGGAAAAAGCTGTATAACCTGAGGATGAAAGATGGAAACTCGGTGACAAAGCATCTGAATGCATTTAATATTGTGGTAAGTCAATTAGCATCTATTGATATTAAAATTTTAGATGAAGATAAGTGCATCAGTTTGTTGTGTTCTCTACCAGATTCTTGGGATAGTCTGGTTATTGCAATAGGTAGCAATGCAACTGCCTTGCCATTTGATGAAATAATCTCAGCCTTGCTGACGAAGGATATGAGACGAAAAAATATGGAGAGCCAAAATGGTGATGCCTTGTCTGTACGAGGATGGTCCTAGAACAGAAACAAAAATAAGTCATCGAGTGGGAGATCTAAATCTAGAGAGAGATATAAGTCTCCTGGAAAACATGTAATGGTGGTGTGCTAGAAATGCAGAAAGGAAGGGCACTACAAAAGGGACTATAAATCTAAAGCTCTTGATAAAGGAAAGGGATCTGATGATGCTCCTTTTGCAGAGGCAAAAACCACCTCAAATGAAGGTGGGGATGTGTACTTGGCTTCTTCAAGTACACATGTAGATCATGAGGCGTGGTTGATTGAATCAGGTGCATCCTTTCACTTCACTCCCCATAGAGAGTAGTTCTGTGAGTATGAGAAATATGATGGTGTTGATGTCTTCTTGGGGGATGACAGGAAGGCTAGAATCGTTGGTCGTGGAAAATTAAAGTTGAAGTTGCAAGGTGGAAGGGTTAGAACAATTCCGGGTGTTCTGCATATTCCTGCATTGGCCAGAAATCTGATTTCTGTAAGCAAGCTGGATGATGCAGATGTAAAAACAGTGTCCAAGAAGGATACCTGCAAAATGGTTCGGGGAGCACTGGTATTGATGCAGGGAGTTTGAATTGGAACTCTGTACAACCTGCAAGGTAGCACTATTATTGATGGGTGCAACAATTCTGTGGTTCCTGAAAGTGGAGCAGGAAATCTAGTGGTCTCTGGAGAGAATACCATGTTGTGGCATCAAAGGCTTGGACATATTGGAGAGAAGGTCCTTCGAATACTTCATGGTAAAGGTATGATAGAAGGTATGAGTAATAGCTATCTGGATTTTGATTTTTGTGAAAATTGTGTATATGGGAAGTAGAATTGGGTGAGTTTCCCCTCTAGTAGTAAGAGGGCGAAACTGATATTAAAACTTGTGCATAGTGATGTGTTTGGACCTGTGAAAGTTCCATCACTAGGTAATTCTGTGTACTATGTATAATTTATAGATGACTTCTCAAGGAATACATGGATATATTTCCTTAAGAAGAAATCTGAAGCCTTTGACAGGTTTAAAGAATTTAAGGCTCTCGTGGAAAATCAGACTGAGAAGAAGATAAAGGTGCTGAGGACAGATAATGGTAGAGAGTTTTGCAGCAAGGAATTTGAAGAATTTTGTAAGAAGTGTGGTATAGCACGACAAAAGACTACTCCATATACACTTAAGCAAAATGGACTTGCAGAAAGAATGAATAAGATGTTGATGGAAACAGAAAGAAGCATGCTCAGTGGTGTTGGGTTAGGACAGGAATTCTGGGCAGAGGCGGTGGATATTGCGTGTTACCTGGTCAACAGGTCACCTTCATCAGCGTTGGAGGATAAGACTCCACAAGAGGTATGGACTGGTAAGAAACCCTCTCTTTCACATCTGAGGGTATTTGGATGTGATGCATATGTACATGTTCCAAAGGAGAAACGAACCAAGTTGGATAGTGAATCTGAAAAGTGCATATTTATTGGGTATAAGGATGGTTTAAAGGGTTATAAGCTTTGGAACCTAGTCACATGGAAGGTTGTGTATAGCTGAGATGTGGTGTTCATAGAGGTTAAAGATGTTATTAAACATGAAGTCCAACCAAATGAACCTCAGAAGATAGAGTTTGAGCTAAAGGAAGAAGAATCAAACTCTACAACAGAAGAGGAATCAGAAGATGAAGAGCCATAAACTCCAGGTGTGAGAAGATCAGTTCGAGAAAGAAGGTAGCCAAAAAGGTATAGTCAATCTGTTTTTTGTTCAAATTTTTCTTTATCTGCTACTAATGATGATCCCAGAACTGTGAAGGAAGTAGTATATTCAAAGGATGGAAAACTCTGGAAAGAGGCCATGGTTGATGAAATGGCATCTCTGCACAAAAATGAGGCTTGGGATATGGTGGAGTTGCCAGCTAGAAGGAAACCTATTGGTAGAAAATGAATGTTCAAAAAGAAGACAAATGCAAAAGGAAATGTGGAGAAATAAAAAGCTCGGTTGGTAGCAAAAGGTTATTCCCAGGTGTCGGGAATTGATTTTAGTGATACTCCTGTTTCCAAGGTAACTTATATTAGATTACTTTTATATGTTGTTGCTGCTTTTGATTTTGAGGTAGAACAAATGGATGTGAAGACAACTTTTCTTCATTTAGATCTGGAAGAGGAAATCTACATGAAGCAACCTGAAGGCTTTGCGGTGAAGGGTAAGAAAGAACTGGTACGCAAATTAAAGAAGTCTATGTATGGGTTAAAATAGTAACTAAGGATGTGGTATCAGAAATTTGATACATTTATACAGGGACTTGGCTTCACCAGAAGCAAAGTAGATCACTATGTGTATATTATATTAATTGGTGACCGTGTTACTTATTTGGTCTTGTATGTGGATGATATGTTGCTAGTTGTAAATGACAAAGAAATTATCCAGGATTTGAAGACCCAATTGTCCTCCAAATTCGACATGAAAGATCTTGGTGCTACAAAATATATTTTGGGCATGGAAATGAAAAGTGATTGGGCAAAGAGGAAGCTTTGGTTAAACCAGAGGAATTATGTCGAGACAATACTGCAAAGGTTTAATATGCAGGATAGTAAACCGGTGAAGGTTCCTATTGCTGTAGGTGTTAGGTTATCTGCTAAACAGTGTCCCAAGACACAAGAAGAGGAAGAGGACATGTCCCATGTTCCATATGCAAGTGTAGTCAGTAGCCTGATGTATGCAATGGTCTGTACTAGACCAGAC
>APFE030349057.1:215920-275804 GCA_000404065.3 Pinus taeda
TGGGAGTATTGAGCAGGTTTATGTCAAAACCAGGGAAGTAGCACTGGACAACAGTGAAGCGGGTTTTCAGGTATTTGCGTGGCACTAGTGATTATGGTTTGTGCTACCAAGGAAGACCAGGATTGGACAGAGTGTTGGATATTAGTGGCTTTGTTGATGCAGACTGGGCTGGAGATCTGGATCAGAGAAGATCTACAAGTGGGTATGTGTTTAACCTATTTGGAGGTGCAGTCAGTTGGATGAGTAAGAAACAATCTGTAGTGGCACTATCAACTACAGAGGCAGAATACATGGCAGCCACTCATGCAAGCAAGGAAGCAGTTTGGTTGCAGAGATTGTGTTCAAGTATGGGGTTAGTACAGGGAGCTATAAGGATAGACTGTGACAGCCAAAGTGCAATTTTCTTGGCAAAGAACACTGCATATCATTCAAAGACAAAGCACATTGGTCTTCAGTATCACTTTGTGAGGGATATGATAGAAAACAAAAAGGTGTTGCTGGTAAAGGTGGACACTTTGAAGAATACTACAGATGAATTGAAAAAAATTGTGAGCTCTGAGAAGTTCTCTTGGTGTAGAGAGACAATGGCCATTTTAGGGCTAGAAAAATGACTAAACTCTCTTGTGGCCCCTTGTGGAAAGAAAACAACAGGTGGGAGAATGTTGGGTTGTGTTATATTCTTTCCAAGACTAGCCCACGTAGTTAACCGGGGGGTTAAAGGGGGGGCAGAGCCCCCCTTCATTGCACCGATTTTGTAGCGGGGGGGCAGAGCTCCCCTTCATTGCACTGATTGTGTAGCAGGGGGGGGTCATAGGGGGTTTGAGGCATACCTGTAACCCCACTTTATGGGGTCTGGGGTAGCGCCCTGGAAAATTTTGGTTTTGGATCCTATGTTAGGATGGGTGGACCCATTTATGGTTTTGTGCATGATTTTCACACATGTTTTTTGGACGTGATGGTTTTCGACCCATGGTATTGGATGCTTCAACATGTATAAATATGTATTATAACATTGAAAGGAACATAATGAAAAATCAAGCTGGTAGTCTCGGTTTTGGGATCTAGGGGAAAATCTCTCTATATATGTGTTTTATGTGTTATGCTCTCGCATTGTTCAGTTTCTGTGTTTTAGAATTTGTATGTAGGTAATTTCTGTACGAGGTTAAAAACTACAAAATCACTGATATATATGAGCATGAAGGTGCAGGAAGGAAACAACCAACAACTAGCCCATCATGGGTTAATTAGACTCATCATGGAAGATGCCCTCCAAAATCTTCGAATTCCTATCACATGGGCAATTTTCAAAGACATGCAGACATAGGAGGATATAAAATCCCTTGAATATGACAAGAGCCCTATTGCTAGTGAGAGGGATGAAGAAGAAACTAAAATAGATGAAGGAGAAGCAGAGAGGGATGAAGAGGAAATAGATGAGGAAGAAGAGGAAGAGAAATAGAAGGAAAGTGGTGAAGAAACAGAAGAAGATGCCAAGGAGGAAACTGGTGAACAAGGTGAGGAACTAGAGGGAGAACAAGAGGAGAAATACAAATATGAAAAGGGAACTGGAAAAGAGGAGGTAGAATATAAGGAGGAGTCACCTAGGGTGTCTCCGGAACCCACTGAGAAAGAGGCAGTAGCATCCCTCACTGCTCTCAACACCCTTATAAAAAAAAAGGAAAAAGAAAGAGACAAACTCCTTTGTACTTTAGAACAAGAAAAAGTACAAGAATAAGGCAAGGAAAACCTCAAACTCCCACCAAGGTTCCCATTTTTATTGAAGACTCACCTAAACAATAGGAGAAGATGGCTCCTCTTATAAAAACTCAAGGAGAAGGATCCTCAGGAGAAACCTCCCCTAAGTCTCCTATCACTTATGTGAGAAGGCCTGTGACTAGATCTTCCTCATCCAAGGGAAAAGACATCCTACAGGATACATGGCAGGACCTACAGGAAGCAAAGGCAATCCTATAAGAAACTAGGCTAAACCTACAAGAAACTCAAAAATTGGATAACGAAGGGAGTATGTAGCAAGAAACAAAGAAGGAGAATCCAGAGTTAAGGGAACGTAGTCCTCAACCTAACCTTGACTCCCACTTCGGATTTATTGAAGGGGGTAGGGTCATTCCACAAAAATTTTCCATCCCAATATTCTTTGAACTTGAGAAAGAAAGAGAAAGAAAACATAGATGGATGCAGATTTCCAAGTCCAAGGGAGTGGAGAACATAGGTCACATGGAGGAAAAGCTCAAAGAGATGGGTAAAGAAGTAAGCAGCCTAAGGGACGGAGAGGCCATAATGAAAGCTTAGTTGAAGGCAAAAAATGCATGGTTGAAAGGACAATTGCAAGAAAGAGAGAATCAATTGGAAACCATGACTAGTCTATCCCTAGAGGCAATCCAGTGCAGGATGCCAGCTAAGTCCTATGCATTATACCTTAAGGAACAGTGGATGCAGTTCCAAATAAAGACCCTAGCATAGAGAGGCACTATTCCATTCCAGGATTATAGACAGTTCATTGATCTTTGTGATCAAAGCACACTAGAGGATAGGGCTAAGATGTCTGATTTCTACTTGCATAACATGGCCTTGACATATCTAAATGTATGGGACTCTAATGCAAAACTAGGGGATCTACAGTTGATGGCTTTGGCATCATGGATGAACCATGAGGAAGCAAGGGCTGCATA
Source organism: Pinus taeda (assembly GCA_000404065.3). Lineage (NCBI taxonomy): Eukaryota > Viridiplantae > Streptophyta > Pinopsida > Pinales > Pinaceae > Pinus > Pinus taeda. Next base: position 218,611 of record APFE030349057.1, read on the forward strand.
AATGAAGAAGATATTGGCAAGGGAACAAACAGAGCCTCTAATGATAAGAGTTGAGTAGTCAAATCCAATGGTTGTCATCAACACACATAATTTAATCGCAAATGCTCCTCAACTTACACCCAGGTATCTTGTTTCCCAATAGCAAGCAATTACACATTTTGAGGATATGTTCAGGTTGTTAGGGGATGACAACATGCAAGATTTCCAAAGGAGATGGAATACTTTGCCATACAGTTTGAAAATCAGAGAGTACCATTCTCCTCAAAGAATGAGAGAAGCACTGAACAGGACACCCATGTACAAGCAAACCATCCAAAGGCTCAAAGTCAATTAGATTGGCTTGAAACTTTCTCCACCACTGCTATTGGGGATGTTAGAAGGAAGGAAGGAAGCGGAAGAAAGAAAGAAGTGGTAGGAGATAGAAAGGAAGGTAGGATTCTATGTACAAGAAGAGGAAACCATAGAATAAGCATGGGATGTTAGGGAGGCTACTAGGGCTATGAAAGATATGGATATTGATTGAGTTGGTTAGAGGATGAGCAACACTTTCAGTAGGGGGTGATGATGAGCCTCGTCATTGGGTAACTATATGGACCTTAATTCACCTCCTAGTTTAGTCATGTCAACTCTTCTCACAATTTATTACATGTTTTGATTATGTTTTGTTTAATGAGATGAGTCAAAGTGAGATATTATGCCTAGTGGACTAATGTGCATTGAATGCAAGTTTGTGAGAGAAAATTAGGGAATTTTGGCAAGATTAAGGGCTAAAACTCGAATGGGACAAGGAAGAGAGATTATAGGAGGTAAATCCTCCTCATTTACTCCTCCCTCATTCAAATATTCCTCGATCAATCACACTAGCTTAGAGTACAAGCAACCAAGTCATGAAGATCAAAAGGAAGCCTAGCAAGTGACAATCAAAGAGTTATTTTATCTCAAGTTTTGGAGTCGAGCCTCCCTAGATTTAAGGAAGTCATTGGAGACTTCAGTTGTATAAATAAATAGGTCTAGAGCCTCATTAGGATTCGAATTTTTGCTGTAAAAACACTAGTTATTTTTGAGCTTTAGACTTGTGGAAGAAACTGCTATGTAATTTTCTGTTATGATAATGAGAATGAGCTTTTTCTTGATCCAGTACTGAGTTAACTCAGAGGGCTGAATCTCTTGGGTTGGGGCCCAACCCTAGCAATAAAGGATCCTCTTCTTGTATATGTATGCTTAGATTGATTTCATAGATTCATGGACAAATTGTCATTAGAGGTATTTCATTGCAAGTAGTGTAGATTTGATTAGTTTGCTTCCATTTATGCTTTACTTCATCAATAGTTTAGAAGAGATAAAGGACTTCCAAAAAGTTGTCAATAGGTGTTTTGGCCTCACTTCTTCCTTCAGGGATCATGATTTGAGGAAAGGACTCCTATGCAGCCCCAAAAAGACAGAATTCTACTTTCTCATCGAATTTAGAGTTTTCTGTACTTAAGCCAACATTGATTAATTTCAAAGAGTAGGACCTAGTCATCATTTCTTCCATCTTCAGCCTTATAGTAGATCTCATCAATGATTCCATCTTATGCTGCAAGTTTTCCTCATGCATGAAGTAGACAACTAGCTCTTTAAACTCTATTTTCCTAGCTTATTGAAATTCTCTTGGGACAAGAAGTCTCCTTCTCCACACATACCATTACACATGGGCTCCTATCTATTGAAGGACATGAAATAAGCCATAGTAGAATCTAACATCTTGACACTCTTCAATTTTGGAGATTTGACATTCCACAAATATTATCCCAACCCTATGATAAAACATCATTTCATAGCATGCAAATATAGGTGAGAATACCAATCAAAGACATGGGATGGGGAAGAGAAACAAAAAAATGACTTAAGTTTCTCAAAGGCCATTTTTTAGATAGGTTATAATTATTCTCAAGCAAAAGAGAGGAGAAACCTCAAGTTGAATGAGAAACCCTTTCGTAGAAGTAGGCTACCCAACAAAAAGAATTTATAGTTGCACAAGAGGAGAAACTAAAACATGAGTAAGAAGAAGATCTAATAGCACAAGAACTTGAGCTCAAGGAGAAAGAAGAGGAAAATATGTGGAGGGAGAAATAATAAAGTATAAAAGTAGAGGAAGATAGGAGAAGAGGCAACAATAAGAGGAAAAGACTAGAGCTAAGGAAGGAGATCGCAAGGCCCAATAAGAAGCACAAGAACACGTTTCCTACCAGAGAATAGGTTAAACGAATATTCATGTAGTTCAACCAGCAACCCCTGTAATCACAACTGGTCGCTTGCCAGTTACAAAGATGGGCATCACACCAACTAGGAAGAAGAATATAGTTAATCTGGGAGGATTCATATATGATTACACATTAAATAGGATAGTGGAACGCAAGGAGAAGACTCTATCAAATCCTCATATGCCTCCAATTTTAGTCACCACAGAAATGCCCATTGTGCTAGAAACCAAAAAAATAAACTTTTTGTGGCCTCGAGAGGCACATTGTTCTCTCAAGCCACAGAGAGAAATGTGAAAAACTTGCTTGAAAAGTTGAAGTAGAAAGATGACTACATAGTAGAACCGAAACAATAGGTAAAGCTATTGAAGTCTAACAATATAACTCTGAAGTAAGAGGGAACTAACATGGAGGATTACAGATATTTGTCTTCTGAAGTGCATGAGTATTACAAGGCTCTTGTTAAACAATTTTACACATTCCTTCAACAACTCTAGAAGATATCCACCAAGTCATTGCCACTTTAGGAATTGACTAAGGAAAGAGGTATTGAAATCCAAGGAGTAAGGAATGTTATGAACCAACTAGAGAAATGGCCCAAGGAGGATCCACACGGCCCATGGGAATTCCCTAAGTTCAATGAAGAAGAATTGGCATATAACTTCATTGCTAAAGCCTTGAATATTTAAGAAGAGTTGGAAGAGGACATCTTAAATTTTATAGCTTAGTACTAGTAGAATTATTCCTTTGTTGAGAGGTTAATCAATATGAACACGTTGCTAGCTATTGGGGCCCACGGATAAGACGAGCCATATGAGGAAGTGGACAAGGAAGTAGAAGAGATGATAAATCATAGAGAATTTTCTTTTAGTGCCTTAACCAACCAATTCACAAAATACAATCTCAAGCAACACATCATGGAACCCTCCAAGAAGAAAGTAGTTGAATTCCTTCATGGTCTCATTAAAGGAGGATGTATAAGCCCTCTCCTAATACACAATAGAATACCATGTCATCATGGAAGGGTTTTTTCCCAATAGTATTGAGATGATTTTATCCTATTACGAGATTTGGGTGGCTTATTTTCATGGAGTCATAGGGTTCCCAATGGAGGATCCAATCGCATTATATAAACTACCAGATTCAGTTTCTAGGAGTTTAAAAGTTATTTTATTTATGATTGTATTTGAAAATAATAATAATATAAAGATATTGTAACTACTAAGGGAAGCCCAAAATTTCCCGGAGGCAATTACTAAGGTAGCCTATAAATGTTGTAAAACTCCTAGTGTTACGGGCTTCTATATCTTTAGTAAAATTTTACGAAATTTAAAATACAAGATATACGAAGCCACTACAAGAATCCTTAGAAGGACACTATAGGAATTGTGACTCAACATGCATTGTGATTTTTCTTCAAACTAATCTCAAATAGTTTCATGTGTGCATTCTATGAGATTTATTACTATTGGCTAACATACTATTATGTGAACTAGATGTTTGTTTCTCACATTGTTACTATTTCTTTATTGTTGCTATCTTCAATGAGTACTTATAAGAACAAAGACTGAAAAATCTTTATTTTCTCTAATAAGTTAAGCATTTCAATGCCAAGAAATCAACTAATTTTTTTCTTGATTTAGCAATTTTCATGTTTATTAGCTAATCTCTTCTCGTCCTCATCTATCTTTCATCGTTTAGTTAGTTTATATTAGTTTTATTTTTTAAATTTGATAGTTGTTATTTTAGTTTTCACATTCTCTACTATGGAAATCATTCAATATTTCATAGCATCCAAAAAATGAAGCATGGTTACTAACACACAATTTGAATGGGTATCTTGTCCTAGACAGTGTGAGTTTTGATTTTGACCTTATACCAAAAGAACCCTTGTGAATATTGTTGGGTTATTTATCCATGTTAACAATGAGTGGATACTTTGGTGGTCTCTTTCTTTACTAGGGGGTGTGTTAGGTGAAGGACCATGCGCTCCTGGCATCCTTCCTTTTTTCCACCTATGGTTTCATCATTTGGTCTTGAATATTCTTCCTCTAAGATGGAGGTCTAATTCAGAGGGCGTGGGGAATATGCTATCAAAATTAGTGCCTTGGATCAATTTTGATTGGTGGTTGGCTATAACTTGGGGGAGGTTTTTGGGGTCTTCTAAACTAAATCTCCTCTTATGTTCATATTTTCATCCCAGTTCTAGTTCTTTCATCATCCATTGGTTTTATCCCTGGATCAAAAAGTCTTTCCTCTAATTTGATAGTTTATGTTAGAGGGTGTCATGGTATATGTTTTATGTCCAAGGGAACCATTTCAGTCTTAAACGATGATCAACTATAGTCGTCAGAAGTGTCAATAGTAGACTTTTATTATAGGATTTCTCTCCTATTTGTATTTTGTGTCAAAATTTCCCTCGACGTCGGGCATTTGGATAACAATCATGACTTGTCAATGATCTAGATCTCATCAAGTTGTTGGTGGACATAGTTTGTCCCAACGTTCACGTGAAAAGGCCTGAGCACAATCCTTAGCATGGCTCTTTCACACACAAAATCTAGTTATGATTCAACAAGAACTACATGAAGGAAATGAGGAAGTCATCATGGAGCATGATTTCCAATCTAACTTAGACATTATTACGATGGTGGATAATTGGGCGCTTGATATAGGCCATACGAGGGGGCATCTAAATCAGTACATGTATATTGTGGATGTCTATTGATAGCTAAAGACACTCATGGGGAGATTTATTCTTTACCGAAATGATGCTAAGGATGAAGTCCTCTTGATGATGAATGAGCTCCAATTTTAAGTTATACATAAGTTCCTAGTGAAGATTGTGGTTGCCATCATCTATGGGAGGGGATTGACTCCTCTAGATCGTCCAGGTAACCCATTTGTTATAGAGGTGAATGTTTCCACCTCTTCCTAATTATATGAATGTTTGTGTTTCTTTCATATGTTTATTAGTTTAGTATATCTAAGCATGTTATGGTAGATTATATTTGTTTAATGATTAGGATAGTTTCTATGGCTGATAATATATTTGGAAACTTTTGGCATTCATGGTACCTATATTGTTTCTAGATAAAATCTCTCATGCTCTACCTTTGGTTTGGTTTTTCTAGTGGAAAACCAAAGGCACACAAGGAGCTAGACAATATGTAACTACTACCAATTAATAGTATTTTAAATGAGAGTGATTGGGGAGAACTAAAGATTCTTGGGTATAGTAGGGTTTCGCAGGCGGCTATGACCACCGTACTGTGATTATTGGTTTGGGTCTAGGCTTTGCTTTAGTTTTTAGTTATACCTCAGCTCCTTCTTATCTGCTTTTGACTTCCTTTCTCTCTTTCTTCAAGAAATTTTTGAATATTTCATTTTGTCATGTTATCAGTTGTTTTTTTTCTTGAGATCATATCTCCTCCTTTACACCTTATCTCTCATTTGATAGCAATGTCCTTATAGTTCTATCTTCGCAAGCTCCAAAGGATGGTTCTCATTTGCATAGAAAGGACGCTGGGGTTCAGTAAAGGTGGCCTTATCTGGTGTGAAGAAGGTTCAATATAAAAGGGAAAGCAGTCCCCCTTAAGGAAAAAGGAAGAAGAACCCCTTTGTTAAGAAAAACACCAGTCTCCAAATGGCTACGAGATTGGGTTTGGATTTTTCTATTAAGCTGGCAGAATATTTTAATAAAAAATCCTTGGTTGGTAGAATTTGTTGTAGGAAATTTGTTCTCCCCTTTCTAAAACAAGGCCGCATAGTTAGCATTCCCCATCGCTTAGTTTAATAATTGAAAATGTATATAATTGATTTTGTAAATTATACATGATAAATTGGTAAAAAAAAATATATGGTCAAACTCAAAATAATATGAATCAATATCCAATCAATCCCCTCAAAGGTATAATTTTCAATAAATCATCCATAATCCAAACAATTAGATGACTAAAAAAGTGTTAATAAATCATATTAATAAATGTAATGGAGAATTACATATATAGTAGTGTTCTCCACTATAAAATTGAAGTAAAGCATATTAATAAATGTAATGGAGAATTACATATACAATGGTGTTCTCCACAATAAAATTGGGGTAGGGAAAAACTATTGAACGTACAAAGCACGTTAATTCGTTTCATAATCATTTGAGGTGTTTAGGTCTATGAGGGAGTGAGGAAAATGAAAACTAGGGTAGGAAAAAGACTATTACGGTATATGAGGGTGATGACACTTCTTAGGCCAACCATTAACGTTTGCCATTTGTAAAGCAACAAGTGTACCTTATGCACCAAAAACATGAGGCGAGTACGATCAAGGGGCAACTTCATCATTATCAATAAGAGGGAAACCCACTCAACCAATCACAATGAAAATAAATAAAAATAAAATATTAAAAATAAATTAATTAATTTTGTTTACTATGTTAACCTTATAATTTTTGTTTAATTTTCGGTCAAATGGTTGATTAATTGTTCATCAACGCATTTGCGAATACACACAACATGGATAATAAGATTGAGGAGAGAGTTAAGTGGAGGGAACACAGTTAAATACGATTGCGTTGATATTAATATTAGTAAGGTGTAGAAATTGCTTAACAAAAAGATAATGTAAATGACCATGGGAGGATGGGATCGAAACCAATGAATTTTAAGAAATGGAATTTGGATTGAAATCAAAGAATGAAGATACATGTGGTTGAGCTTTTAAACATACATTTTCACATGAATCTGTAATATCATTTCTCCTCTTTCTTTTAATCCATTTACAATATAACTTTAACCACCCGTATTTTAAGACATAATACATCATAATACAAGGACAAAACAAAAATTTATATATTACATTATTGGATTTATATGGTGCAATTAGTTTCATATTTATATGAAATTATTTAATTTAAATATTATGTTATTACTAGTGTAAATGTAAATAATTATTTCATTTTATTAAGACGAAATTTAAACTTTCTAGTTAATTTTTTTTCCTTCAAAATGAAATGTTGAATTGCCATTTTTATTTTAATATTTTATCTGGTTGGGAACAATCTTTTCCCATTTAATGACCTTCGTGCCAATGGGCTAAACCATTATTAACATTTGTCCAGTGATTGATTTAAATTGCATCCCAATCATGACTTATTTTAATAGTAAATAAGCGACCAACGTACCTTCTGCACCTTACGGAGCCCGCCATATATCTTGATGCTCTGTCATACTTATCATAACCAACATACCTTTGCACTAACTTCTGACGCCCATCAATTCAATGAACATCTAACATTATACCTTATGGTATTAATTTGTGTTAATAGTGGGAGTGCGTTGTTATGGCTTATTACATGGGGGGATAAGGTTAATAAAATATTATAAATGATGTGAATATGTAATACAGATGGATAAGGTTACATGGGTGGAGCTTTTTTATATGGTGATAAATCATAAAGATGTTTTAGAAATGATGTGGATATGTAATAGGGAGGGGTAGGTTACGTGGGTGGAGCTTTGTTACATGGTGTTACATGGTGATAAATTGTAGAAGATTTTTATTTAATACATATCATATTACATAAGAATCGTCGACATTTTTTGCAGGAAAGAGATGGGCTTTTCCTATTTCTGCGACTATAGGAAAGTAAATGCCCCCTGACATGGGGCCGATATAACAGCATATAACACGCTGCGCGTTTTTTTCTCTCTCATCACCACGCGGTGTGTTATATGCTATTATATTGGCCCCATGTCAGGGGGCATTTACTTTCCTATTTTTTTTCTCTCTCATCACCGCGCGGTGTGTTATATGCTGTTATATTGGCCCCATGTCAGGGGGCATTTACTTTCCTATAGTCGTACAAATAGGAAAAGCCAAAGAGATGAGGCATATACGATTTGGCGACGGCTGGGAGATTTATTCAACCAATCATAATGAAAATAAATACAAATAAAATACTAAAAATAAATTAATTTTGTTTAAAATATTAATTTTATAATTTTTTGTGGTAGTCGGAAATTTGTTTGGTTTGCAATCTGAACTAGGGTTTTTCTTTAGAGTTTTGTCTTTGGTCACCATGATGGGGCACGGAGGAGGGAGTTCAAGTTCCTCCTACAGTCAAGTGGTTGAATACAAAAAAAATGGAAACCATCAGACCTTAAGGATAGGAAGAGAGTCATGAGGAAGCTCGTAAGGAGAAGAGGACAAAGGTTAGCAGTCAGAAAGTTGCTCCTATGAGTACATCTGGGGTTTGTAAACCCAAGTCGACCACTATTCCTCGAGTCGTTTTAAGTGACCCAGCGATGCAGGTACACAGAGAACACATGGCGGAATATGTTTTTATCTATATATTTATGGGGATTTGGCAGACGGAGAAAGCTTTGCAAGCATAGATAAGGAACCACTGGAAACCAAAGGGGAACATTAACTTGCACCTTGGGTCCAAGGGCTTCTTCACGGTGGTGTTCACAAGCTTAGAGGATAAAGATAGAGTGTTTGAGGGAGAACCCTATTTTTACGCTTCTGCGTGCCTTTATATGAGACCATGGGTAATGAACTTTGTCCCAGAACGAGAAACTTTCACCTCGGTGCCAGTATGGATAAGACTCTACTCCCTTCCTTTAGATTATTGGCTGTCGGAGTCTCTAAAGGCTATCAGCAACAAGCTAGGGCATTTTATGAAGATCTCAAATGCTACTCTAAGAGGAAAATACACTTCCTTCGCCCGGATATGTGTGGAAATGGACTTATCTGGGACACTTCTGGATGCAATCATTTTAGAAGTGTATGACGAGGAATGGATCCAGGTAGTGGACTATGAACATGTCCCATTTAGGTGCCGTAAGTTCCATGAACACGGGCAACTATACAGGGACTGCCCATTGAACAAGGTAGAGAGCAATACGAAAGCCACTACAGGCAAGGATCCTGAGGTTTTACTAGGGTTGGGGGTAAAGGGAAAGGAGGTAAACAGTACCAAAAGAAAATTAATGAAGACAGACAACTAAGCCACAATAGTTTCAAGATCTTAGAAGAAGAAGTCGAAAACAACAGGACAAACTAAGAATCGGAGAATATTCCCACTGAGAAGGAAAGGGATGCTAATATGGATGATATACCAGAAAACAACAAACAAAAGGATGATATGCTGAGCATTACGGAGCTCAATAGGGACCACAAAATGACCCCAAGTGAGGCTAGAACGGAAAACCATGAACTGCGAGAGATTTTAGAGAGGGAGAATTTAGATCTGGAAAAGTTTCTGGAGCAGGGAATCACCAAAGTGGTAGACTCTTTGCCAAAAGAGGAGTTTGACAGGGTTCAACAGCTCTTCCTTTGGAGATCACAAACGAATGTTTTGGAGTCAAAAGAAACCATGATAGCCAAGATAATAGGGGAGTGAAAACGATGGAGGATACACCGATACATTCTTCTAAGAACCTGGGTAGAAAAAGAGGAAGGAAAAAACAGAATGAGTTGTTGATCGAATGTGGGAAACTTATGATTAACTCACGTAAGATGAGGGATCTTACCAGTTACTCCTTTACAAACCTTTCTTAATGAAGCTTACAACTTGGAATATTAGGGCTCTAGGAAGTAAAAGGAAACAAAGAACTCTTAATAGTAGAATAAAAGAAGAAAAATCAGACATGGTTTTTATTCAAGAAACCAAATTTTCGATGGACAAGATCAGAGAGATACACAACAAATGGTTAATCAAGTATGAGTATCTAGAGGTTAAAGAGGATAACTCATCGGGTGGGATTCTTACTTTATGGGATCCTCAAAAACTTGGAATCCTGGATACTGAAGCTTCTAGGAACTATCTATCGCTGGTGATTCAAACTTTGGGCGATAAGGAGATCTACATGATCAATAATGCCTACGGTCCTCAAAAACTAGATGACAAACTTAATATTCTTACCTCCTTTGAGGAGCTGAGAGAGAGATATCTTGATATGCCTTGGATTTTGGTAGGGGATTTCAATATGATCAGATCTCTTACAGAGAGAAAAGGTGGTACTAGAACACTACGCAAAGACTCCATTGTCTTCCAAAACTTCATGAATAACATGGGGTTAGTGGACACAAAAACAATAAATGGAACTTTCACCTGGAATAATAAGAGGAGAGGGGCTTCTCAAGTTGCCTCTAAATTAAATGGGTTCATAATCTCAGAGGACCTCCTTCTCATAGGCCTTGATATGTCAGCTTTAATCCTTCCATTCGGAGGCTCGGACCACTGGTCTATCCAGCTTGAAGCTACTTTTATGGGTACACTGAGGAACAAATCTTTTAGGTTTGAAAATGTCTGGCTCTCTCACCCTGAATTCACCAGCAATATTGACAAATGGTGGATGGAAGATATGCCCATTCAAGGCACTAAAATGTTCATGTTGCAGCAAAGACTTAAACACATCAAATCTAGGCTTAAAGATTGGAACAAAAAAGAGTTTGGTAATAATTTTAAAGCCAAAAGAGAAGTTGAGCAGAAACTCCAAGAGATTAATCAGATCATCATCTCAGAAGGTTTTATGGTAGAACGAAAAATCTAGGCTGACTCTCTTCAGAACGAATGGGAAGATCAGTGCATGCAAGAGGATATTTTCTGGAGACAGAAATCGAGGGTGCAGTGGATTAGAGAAGGAGAAATAAACACGAAGTTTTTTCATAGATCAACCTTGGATCACAGATCTCATAATAGAATTTCAAAACTTAAAGATTCCCAAGGGAAAGAGCTCATCTCTCACAAAGAAATGGAATATGTCCTAGTTTAACACTTCCTTAGCATACCAGAGGAGCCTCTTGTCGACAGAACTCGTTTCATCAAAAAATTCACAAAGTTCATTCGTAAGCTTGTAACTAAGGAAGACAACCACAATCTTAACAGACCAGTGTCTGAAGAGGAGGTTAGTGAAGTTATCAATGAGATGCAAAATGGGAAAGCTCCTCGCCCTAATGGTTTCAATGTAGACTTCTTCAAAGCTTGTTGGAAAATAGTCAAACAAGATATCCTTGATGTTGTGGAATACTCTAAAAGATCCAAAATTGTTTTGAAATATCTTAATGCCTCTTTCATAGCTTTGATTCCAAAGAAGGAAAAAGCTATGACACCAGACAAATTCAGATCCATAGCCTTATGTAATGTGGTGTACAAAATTATTTCCAAAGTGATCTCTAACAGACTCAAGCCTCTTCTTCCTGCTCTCGTCTTAGAGGAGAAAATTGGATTTGTGGAAGGAAGACAGATTCTTAACAACATCATACAAAATCACGAGGTGGTACACTCTCTTAAGAGCAATAAGCAAGTTGCTATGATCATGCAGCTGGACCTAGCAAAAGCTTATGATAAGCTAAGCTGGTCTTACATCAAGGCAGTGCTAGGAGCTTATGGCTTTGACCACAACTGGATAAGATTGGTTATGGCCCTTGTATCCATGGCTTACTTCTCCATTATGCTTAACAGCTCCCCCTCTAGAACCTTTATGCCTTCTAGGGGTCTCAGACAAGGGGATCCACTCTCCCCCTTCCTCTTTGTTCTCATGGTGGAAGCGCTACGAAGAGTGATCAAAATGGTAAATGTTGAAGGAAGAATCCAGGGTCTAAAACTTGCCCAAGATGGGGCCACTTCTACTCATCAACAATTTGTTGATGACACAATGCTGCAGGGCATTCCTACGATCAAGGAAGCCAGATCTTTCAAATAAATCCTGAATGATTTTGCTTTGGCTGCTGGTACAGAGGTAAGCCTCGACAAATCAAAGGTGTTTTTTTTCAACACTGACAATGCTATTCAAAGGAACCTCACCAGAATTCTCGGGTTTCAAAGGGATCAGTTACCTTCCAAGTACCATGGAATGCCTCTTATTGACAAACCTCCGAGCAAGGGAGTGTGGGAGCCGGTAACTAATAAACTTCAGGACAAAGTTAGGAAATGGACTTGCAGGTCTTTGAATTTGGCAGGGCGTCTTGTGCTTACAAAGGTTGTCCTACAGGCTATACCCATTTTCATGTTTTCAGCTCTTCCTGCTCCCAAAGGAGTTATGCAACAAATCAGGAGTATTCAACTAGATTTTCTTTGGGGCAAAGGGGAAGAGAAAAAGAAGTGGGCTTTGGTAGCCTGGGACAAGCTCTGCAAACCTAAGGCCCATGGTGGTTTGGGGCTTCATGACCCTGAAATCCTTAGCAGAGTTTTGGGAGCCAAAATTTGGTGGAGGTGGCTCAAGGAATCAGCAACCCCTTGGGCCAAGCTTTGGAAATAGAAATATACAAATAACTGGCAGGAGAGGGATCATATATGAATGTTAGGGCTCATCAAGGGCTCCCACATTTGGAACCTTGCTTGGGAGAATAGAGCCATTGTCTAGTAGCATAGTTTCTGGGAGATTCGAGCTGGGAACCTTGCACGGTTTTGGGAGGATAACTAGCAGCAGGAACCAAATTTGTTTAGAGAAGAACTAACTGCTCTCAAAAATGACACTGACACCAAAGGTTTACTTATGGTAAGTGACTTCTGGGATTAGGTAAGGGACAATGGTAAATGGAGAATGTGGAAGGATCTTGGTTATAGTGAAAAGAGTCCTTTGAAGGCCCAGGTAGATTCCCTTGCTCATGAACTGGAGTAGAGGAAGATCTTGGTGTCATCCTTGTCTGACCAACTGAGATGGGGTTGAAACACCAAAGGCACCTTTAACCTCAAAGAAGCTAAATGCATGGCCCTAGGTTTTGATTATCTAAACCCTGATTAGGATTGGAATGACCTTTGGCAGAACTCGCAATGGATGAAAATCAAGTTGTTTATGTGGTTGGTTCACCAAAAGAAAATTATCACATGGGAGAATATTCTGAAAAGGGGATTTGTTGGCCCATGGAAATGCCATCTATGTGGCTTATAGGAGGAGATGATGGAGCATTTACTAAACCTATGCCCCTTCACCTCAACCTTGTGGGATTGGGCGGCCTCAGTCTTCAGGGAAACTGACAGGGACAAACTCAGCATCACCAACACTTTAAAGAATTGGAGGAAATACTTCTCATCTAATGAAATCATTAACAAGTCTTGGACTCTGGTTCCAGGCTTTATTATCTGGGATGTATGGAAAGAACGCAATGGAAAGATTTTCAAGAACAAAACAGGCTCGACCCAGAACATCATTGTCCAAATTTTATGACAGCTCAAAGTTACCGTAGGAGCCCTTATGTGGAAAATTCCTGAGGACCCTCCATCACCCCAGGATGCTAGCATACTGCTGTAGTTGGGTCTCCATTCTCTGGTTCCCCAAGGCACGGACAAGGCAAGCAGCCTCCTCCGCATGGTTTTTTGAAAATCAATATAGATGGGGCTTCTAAGGGCAAGCCAGGGATGGTTGGATTTGGTGGTGTCATAAGAGATGAGCAGGGATGCATAAAGGATATCTTTCATAGTCATTTGGGGACTGCCACTAATAACATGGCGAAGCTTATGGCCTTAGAGCAGTGCCTGGAAATCTTGATCGAGTCAAATTTACACAATGTCATCATTGAAACTAACTCTAAATTGGTCATTAATGTGGCCAATAAAATGTTTAATGGAATGACACCTGGAAAAGTGTTGAAACATTGGAGGCTAGCGCAGGTCTTTCAACGAATTCATTCCCACTTGTGAACCTTGAGAACTGTCAGCTTCATTCATGTGTGAAGAAAAGCCAATATGTTAACTGATCATCTGACAAATGAAGGAGTGTTATGTGAGGAAAGCTATATTTAGTACAATTTGGATTCTCTAACCTCTGGTAAACTGTGTGATGATTGTCAACGACAGGCTGCCAAAGATATGGCACACTTCCAGACCATGAATAATGAGCAGGAGGAATACTAGCAGAAGTAGGAGAGAGCAAAAGTCCTTGAGCCTGGTTGAAGTGTCGCAGTAAATCCTAACCGTAAAAAATCAAATGAAGAGAAAAGCGAAGAAGTGAAGTGGTGATGCACAGTAACTTTTGGATCTAGAAGATCAACGGACAAGATTTGTTCGTGATGGGCAGCCATGATTAATTCGCATAAGATGGAGCTAAGAAATGTATGGAAAAATTTCAATCTAAGTTTTGGCGGAAGGTGAAAGGCGAGAATAGATCTGGACCGTCAGATCGACATGGTGGACTAACGATGATCAGTAGACTAGTGGGAGTAGGAGAAAGTGAAATTCATTGAGCCTGGTTGAAATGCCACAGTGAATCTTAACCGTCAATCCCACAATCAATGCTTACGTCATAGTCAACTACGAGGGTCGAGAGCTAGTTAATCTGTATGCTAGATGAAGGGACCCAGACTGTAGGATTTAATGGCCTTAGTCATCCAATGGATATCAGGCCGTAAAGAGATCAAACTTTAACCTCAAGGGCGAACCCAAACATTTATAGATTAAGGTTGTATAATCCTTATCGGCTCCGTAAGGCTGTTAAATGTCATGTAAGTGGTCCGATGCATTGTCATTGTGGACCATCGGATCAAATGGGTTTTGATCTACAACACTGGATCACTGAGAAACTCTGTTGATTGGAGGAAGTATTAACCGTCGGATTGAAGGTAAGATCGACAGTGGAGATTGAGCGATAAAGCTTGGGCGAGTGGACCCAAGAAGATTATAGGCGCGATTTCAATTTATTTGAAGTCCGGATGTTATCGCATATCACATGCAAGAGCGATGAAATCGCACGATGGTGTGATGCAATATTGAGATATCTGTTGATCTGGCGGATGAGATCAACAGTGGAAAAGGGAAATCGCATATCATAAGTAGGGAATCCTGTATGCATATTATTTTGAGTCTTTGTAACTCCACAATGTGATATATGATTTTGGGTTTTGTTGACTCTGTTGTCTTTTAACCATCAACGGGTCTGTCTTTTGCTGGTCTTTACACTTGTAAAGACGTGTACCATATGTAATATTTTTATCGGTTAATTGAAGGCTCCACTCTTACTTGACCAAAAAAAGAACTTTATAATTTTTTGTTTAATTTTCAGCCAATGGTTGATTAATTGTTAGTCAACGCATTTGTGAATACATTATACCTTGTGCGGAAAGGATAATAATGGGTGGAGTCCTTGGTGCACCCTATGAAAAACCATCTGATTAATCTTCGTGCCCTCGCAAAGGACTAGGTCCATTTGACATTCTAGGATGAAATAGATACCAAGCTGATTGAAGGAAAGTTTTCCTCAATTGACTCTATTCCAACTATTTTCAAACAATGGACCCCCCATTTTGATGCCAAGAATGAGAATATTGATACAATATCGGCGTGGGTTTGTATTCCCAGTCTTTTGGCTCATCTGTGGCTTGAATATTTTTTTTGTATGGTTAGTAATCAATTGGGATCCTACCTAGAGTATGACACATCCTACATTACCTTTGGCGGCACCTCTATGGCCCATGTTATAGTTATTGTGGATATTCGAGGTGGATTTCCTCGTGCGATGGACTTGGGCGAAGGAATGTATCCGGTCATGCTTAATTATGAAGGACTTCCATTTCACTATTGTTGTTTCCATAAACATGGTCATAGTGCAAAGGAATGTGTCTTGCCTATAACAAAGAAGGCTCATAGGCCTTTGGGTACGCATTGTGTGGATGGTTCGGGTTTGACTTCTTATTCAATGGCATCATCTCCTTTGGTGTCACGCTTTATTTTGCATTCGATTGTTGATATGGCTCACAATTCTATTTCTGTATCTAAAATTTTGCGTCCATAATCCATTCCACCATCTCCCTCTCCCTTGGCTGCTAAAAATACTATGTTTATTCCCTCCTTTTCTCTTTTGAATACATTAATTTTTTATGGCATTTCATTTATTCCTTTATGTTCATCTTGTTGAGAAATCTAGGGGCAACATGTTAGGTGAATTATTACTTTGATAACTACTTGTGATTTATTTTTACTTAACTTAATTAGCTTCTTCTTTCTTCTTCTTTTTATTTAGTGTTCTTTTCATCAAGCAACTATCAAACCATAAAGAAAGATAATCCAATAGGACACAAGATTTAGGCAATTAGTCAGGGCACTAACCTCTCCTCTTGAGAGGAAAACCCACTAGAATTATTCTCTTCTTATAGAATCTTCAAATGATGAATTCCAAGACCTAAGACCCTTGAAAAATATCAATCCAAGACCAAGTCAATCCTTTCTTCTTGATGATCTTTCCTTCCTTAGTAACTTTTGCAACTTCAACCCCTAGTAGATTCTTTTGCAACTTCGACCCCCAATAGATTCTTCTGCAACTTTGACCCTCATAAATTCTTCTGTGGAAACCCTAATAGTGTTTCTTCCTCTTTCCTTCGCTTGAGTTGATTCTCTCTCCTAGAGAACTCAACTTGAAAAGTGTATTTATTGATACCCTAACTCGACTTATGCAACTCTATCTTTGTTGTTGCAATAGGTGCCCTGATTTCTTTGCACGTGTGAAGAGTAATAGCCTAAATATAATCCAAAATTCTCACTGTTATTTTCTTCTTCTTGACCTTGTCTTATTTGCACCTTATCTTCTTGCTTAATCTAAATTATGTGTAGTGTGTGAGTACTTTAGGTGAGGTCAAAGTCTCTATTATATATAGGACTCCTACTAGGTCGAATTGCTTCTTTTAGGCCAACTTATCCACTTGAGAAGGCCAACTTGATTTTTGCATCATGACGAGGTCTTGGAGGGTCTTTTGACTCTACCTTGACTCAAGTAAATTTTCTTTTCAATATGTAACATGCCCAATGTAGGTTTTAACCCCGTACAAAAATTACCTGCATATGAATTCTAAATCACAGGAAAAATAAAAATGCGAGAGCATAACAAATAAAACACATATACACAGATATTTCCCACTGGATCCAAAACTGAGACTACCAGCTTGATTTTTCATTATGTTCCTTTCAATGTTACAATACATATTTATACATGCCGAAGCATCCAATACCATGGACTGAAAAAACTATCACGTCCAAAACCATGGACTGAAAACCATCGCGTCCAAGAAACATGTGCGAAAATCATGCACAAAACCATAGGTGGGTCCGCCCAACCTAACATAGGGTCCAAAACCAAAATTTTCCGGGGCGCTGCCCCGGACCCCATAAAGTGGGGTTACGGATACCCCTCAAACCCCCTGTTAACTATGTGGAAAGAATATAACACAACCCAACAGACAATAGTAATGGGGAAATCACTAATATTATAGGGGCCTAACATTGGGCAAGAATTTCCATGGACTTTGTGGGAAGTTTACCAACAACCAAAAAGAGACATGACTACTTGTTCATGGTAGTTGGCATATTTAGAAAGATGTGTGTTCCAATTCCTTGCAAAAAGACCACCAATGAAAAAGATACACCAAACTTGTTCTTTGCATAGGTTTGGGTGCACTTTGGGATACCAAGGAGCATCGTTCAGATAGGGTGTAAGATTTCTCAGTAAATTTTGGACTACATTGTCGGGGAAGATGGACACAAAGATGAAGAGATCTACAATAGTCCATCCACATATATATGGAAAGACAAATATAGTCAAAATGACTTTGGTGCAGTTACTGAGGGGATATAATAAGAATCATTCAAAGACCTAGGATGATAAGTTGGTATATATACAACATTCTTACAATGGAGCAATCCATACTTCTACTAGAAAGTCCCCATTTGAAACTTGTTTTGGATATTTTCCACCTTCACCTTTCTATATTGAATATGGATAGTGATGAGTGAGCGAACATCCTATAGGAGATGCCTTAAGGGCTAAAATTTTTATAGAGAAGACTAAGTATATCCATATACAGGTACAAGATACGTTGCAAAAGTCACATGAGAAATATAATGCCATGCATGATTAGCACAAAACATATAAATCTTTCAAGTTGGGAAACTGAGTATCACTAAAATTGAACAAGGAAAGGCTACATTTACCTAGTAAAAAAATTAAGGCTCCAAGGTATGATCCCTTAGAGATGCTATAAAAGGTTGGTGATAATGCCTATATACTAAAATTTCCACCATACATGTGCATTTACTTAGTTGCCAATGTAGATAATATGAAACTCTAGTAGCCTTTCATGTTAGATGAAGAAGAGGAACATGTCCTACCTTCTATCGATGATTTGGAACTATATGCTCAGGTAGAGTTGACAAAATATATAATTTTCCAGAAAAGGTCCATAACTACAAGAGAAGGCCAACATGAACTTTGGAATATTGGCTTGGAGGACAACTTCTAGACAAAGCTAAATGGTACACCTGAGAGAAGGTGGAGGAAAAATTTTCTCACCTCATTTAGTAGAATATTTGGGGACCAAAATCCTACCAAAATGGGTAGGTGTGATTTGGATTGAATCGTTATATTTTTCTTCATCCATGTCAATGCTTTAAGAGTGGGAAAAAGTGGATGAATCAACATAGAGGACCCTTGTTACTTGTGAGTACTAAATTGAATAATTGGGGTGTGAAAAATTCTAGGACCATTTTAAGGCATCAAATGATGTTTTTTGGGGGTGAATTTTTTCCACTACATCAAAACACCTTTCCTTCCTATTCGACACATAGATACCTTTCTAACAGTGCAAGAATGATGTTAATCAGAGTCTATATGTGAATTTTATGCCACTCAGAATTTGACCTTTCTGATTTCACCACCATAGTTTGAGAGAATGTAAAGTTTGACCCCACTATTCATGATTAAAGGGCTAGGCACATGATTGTTATGAAGACGACTATAGAGGAGTCTATATTGTAACTTTGGTTAAGAGTTGAGGTAATCAAACCTAACCAATAGTAGGATATCAAGTTGCATAGTAACCAAGCCAGTAGGAGGAAGAGGGCTTCCATTCTTTCAAGTGCATTTGTATCATCGCTGAGCAAAATTAGCTAAGAGGGATAGAAGGTAGAGCACAAAGAGAGGATTTTTGCATTGTAACTTCCCAAGGGCCATAAGCCAGACTTCTTTGTACTCGTATCCATATTTCCATTCCGGGAAGGAGAGTAGAGTGACTTCACCTTCTAGTTGGGTTTTTCTCCCGAAATGGTCTCCCAGGTCATATCGTCTGTCAAATGTGTTTGTGATTTTTTATCTTTTCGTTCTCTATTTTCTACAATTTTAATTCGCATGCATACACTATTATTGGTAATCCATAGATCTATGAATATAAAGAGATATAAATATGTAATAGCGTATATTTTGGAACTTTTAAGTATAATTTTGTTTGATTCGTTGTGATGACTTGTCTAGTGGAATATCCACTACAATTTATGGATCACAATAATGGTAATACTTCAGATTTTTTTTGTATCTATTGATAATTTGGTCATGACTAGAAATAATACTACTAAGATTCTTAAATTAAAGAGTGAACTCACCAACACTTTTGAGATGATAGATCTTGGTCATCAAGATTTAAGATTAAGCAATGGTGTCTTTATCTCTCAATCTAAATATGTATTGAACTTATTGAAATGATTTAAGATGGGTCAATGTAATCCATGTGCTAAACCATTTTAGTTATGTATAAAGTTGACTAAAGAGTGGAAATATGTCAAATTTGATGCTACCATTTATAGAAAGTTTGTTAGTATCCTTATTTACTTAACTCATAGCTGAACGAATAATTCCTTTAATTTTAGTATGGATTTCTGGTCCATGTAGGATTCATAATAAAGCCATCACAAAGCTAGAAATAAAATTAATTTTTATATTAATGATATCTCTAGTTTTTGGATAAAATGTTCTCAAAGTTTATATGCATTAGATGGTTTTACCAAATCTAAATGAGAAGCTGACAATGGTGTTAGAAATTCACTTATAGCTATGTCTTTCACTTTAGTGTTGGACACATGCTTTGCTTGTGTAGGAAACAATATGTAATCTCTCTATGATCTTTGGAAGCTTAGTATTTTGGATCTTTTAATGTAGGGAGGAGGAAGTTTGGATTCATCAACTCGTATAAGAGCTTGGGTTTATTTTCAAAGAATTGAACACTACCTATTATGAAAATTAGAGTGAAATTAATGTTTCTAATAAACCTATTACACAAAATAAGATAAAGTATGTCAAAATTGATGCTCACTACTTACAATGTTTGGTTCACGAGAAAGATGTAGCTCTTGATTATTATAGAATATATAATCATATTGTTGATATGTAAGTTACAAATCCATTGTCCAAATCCAAGTTTATTAAGGTACATGATATGTTAATGATATAAGGAGATGTGATTATGGGGTGGATTGTCATGCTAACATAATTTCACCTCTTGAGTCTATTGTGCTCATTGGGAAGAGTTGGAAGCAAAGGTTATGTTGGTTTGTTACATTTATGGATATTTTGCATACAATTATTTAGGTGATGAACTAAGAGGGCACATTTGTTAGAGTGATTGAAAAACATAGTAGTCAACTGTTTTATTGATTGAGTGGTGAATGAGTCGATCATATGGGAAACTAGTGAAGGAGTTGTATAAGTGGTAAAAGGAGTTGACTATTTTAGAAAAATTGACTAGATAATTAGGTATTCTCAAGAATTTGATGATTAGAAAATAATTTGATTAACTAGATTAGTTGACTAACTGATGAAACATTGTAAGTCTCCGAAAAATTATTGAAACTATTGATGAATTTTTGGGGACCAAATCTTCCACAATTCAAGGAATTTGGTTAGATTTAGACACTATATATAAGGATTTGATAAGAAAAATGGTGCATTGGATGAAAGAAGCATATCAAAATCATAGCGATGCATTGTGATGTTGTGATCACAATATCTTATGCTTTAAGTTCTCAACCATGTGTTTAGACATCACATATGATATTGGACCATCTTTATTCCTTTTTATTTTTTTTCTATTATGTTTTATTTTATATTCTCCATTCTCCAATCCCCATCATATAAAAGCAATGTTTTCACATTTAATTCACATGGTCATCATAATGTCTCATCCCCCCTCATTTAAAACTCATCCAAATAATCAAATATTTCTCATCGTATTTTATTTACAATAGTATATCCCATAGGTTTAAAGTGTGGTATTATCATGAGTAATGTATATGTATAAGATTCAAAGTTTGTAGTAGATTTCTCCCTCCTTTAATTGATGTGTTTGTAGTGTAATAAAATGACTAAACTATAAAAAAAAAATACGCACTAAATTTTAGTTTGGATATCATAGGGTCTTAAAAGAAGACGATTAACGTTATTAGTTAAGAAAAAATAAATAAATTAGAGAACATATGATTTATTATGTGGTAAATGAATATGCTGCTCCCCTAGATGAATCACTCTTATTTAAGAAGAAATCATTAATTACTATGCAATAATATAAGATACTAGTAGATGTCACTAAAATACACATTGTGAAAGAGTTACAAGTAAAATAGGAAGCATATCAAGTAGACATCAAAATATTAGGAAGAGACAAGAAAGGGCATATAAGATTTGGATTGTGTGGTAGATATAAAAAAAATTAGAGATAGTACTCACTATATAGATAAAATATTTCCCCAATAAGGTGTGATATGGTTTTTTACCTATTTGTAAAATTGAGGTAGTTATTGATATGTGGCCAACAAAATATCCACTGTGCAATAAAGTGGGAGGATGATAATCATTTAATAAAAAAATTAATAATATATTAATGTAGGATTATGGCTTATCCCTCCTCCTTTTAATGTAATATTTATTTATTGATGAAAGGATCAATTTACATATTTTAGGTTTGACCTTAAACATCTAATATTCTTAGTTCTATTTCCAAAGTATTTCGCTATTTGTTTTATTTTTCATATGCTTAGAAGTTATGTTTCTTTGTAAAAAGTATAAATAATATTTCCTCAAAGCGTTTACGTAAAATTTTCATTTTTCCCAAATTTGTTTGTTGAAAACCAAGGGAAGGAAACGAGCATGGTGGATAGAAGGCCTATATTCCAAATTGAGAAAAATTAAATCGAGGCTTGAAGAAGGGATTAAGGATTATGTCGCCTTATTCTTAAAATTTCTTATGTATAAAATGTAACATTTAGTACTTCCAAGTTGATATGATGTGAGAGAAGCAAAGGAGAGTCGAGAATGAAAGGGAAAGTATTCTCTCTTATAATAAATGAGGAGGAATATTGAGGATGGTTATATAATCATTCTTCATCCCTAAGGAGAGGGATAAACAATGAGTGCTAGCCAATCTCTCTTTCTAAGGAAAGATAGAATGGATAAGGATTAGTTGATACTTATTTTTTTCTAATTAATGAGGGGGACATTGAAAAATGATGAGTCAACTATTTTATCTGCTTATATATGCTTAATTATTTAAATAAAGCTATGCCAATGGCTTGACGAAAATATTAAAAGGTAAATAATTTTTTAGGAATCAACATGGTACAAAATATCACCTTGTAGCCCTCATAGTTATTAGTGAGGATTTCAAAGATAGAAACAATGGATATCATCAATTGTTTGATCGATTTTAGAAAATCCTTTAATTTAAAGCTAGTGGAGACTAGCTTTATCTAAGATGAATAACCTAGTATCCCTCACAATCTCGATATTGTTGTGGTTAGGATTTTAAGAAAGGTTTTATTGAAATAAAAAAGGTTATGTTAATATAAAATACAATAAGGAGTGGCTAATAAATATTAATTGTAATATTGGGTCCATGTTATATGTAATTTGTATTAATAAGATCAAGCAATATTTCGAAAAATGAGGTTGCATTATTATGACATGGTTGTACTCATTGTCATCATTCTTTTCTATGTTAATGACATTATTCCTTTTACAAATGCTATGGAATATATTTAGTAGAAACATCAAGTTATTTAATGATTGCAAGACCTAAGGAATTAGCATTAATATCAATAGCAAAATAGGATTATTGAATTAGATATAAGTAAATACTTTTCCCTCTAATTTCATATCGTGATAACATATTTGAAGCGTTATAATATTACAAGTACTTATATATTAATTTGAATTTCCATTGGAAGTAGAACTACATTTTTAAGAAGAGAAGCTGGAACCTTATCATGGTCTTGAAAGCCCCGAAGGGAAAGCAGAGTATTGCTTCTTCACAACTACCATTGGAGGCAATTTGTAGCCCCTCCGTTGAAACCAACATTTATGTCATGAAAGTTATATTTTTGCACAAGATTATAATTGATTATATTAATATGATTCTAAGTGGTTTGGAAATTTACCTAAAAGGTGAAGTTCTTAGGTTTTCAATTTTTATTAGAATTTTTTTTGGTCACTTTTTAATTATATTCGAAATAAAAATAGTGAAAAAGGTATTTTACGTTTATTTTTAGTTAAAATTTTGAATAGTTAAAGGTATTTGGAATGTAATTCGAGATTCTACAAAAATGCCAACTTCCTCAGATCATATCTCCACAAATATAATGAGACAAGCTTTGAAACTCGGACCTGAAGTTGAGAATGATTTCAGTCGAAATTTTTTTCTTTTAGCTTCTGAAACATCGCAAAAAAAAGTTATATAAAAAATGCCATGATGACCTGTTTGGAGTAGCGAAATCCTAGAATCCAAAGCTCTAATACGAAATGTTAGGAAACTAGATCACAAAAAGATAGGAATGATAGATCAACGTCTTATAATTTAGCCTCTTCAAGGGGCAACCTCTTTTACATTACAAAAATGAGCAATTCTTGGATGATACAAATGACTAAACCTCCCTTCTATATATAGGAGTCTAAGGGGTCACATTATAATCAAGCCGACATTACAGTAATAACATAAGGGCACAAAAATAACAATAGTGGGTTTCTATGGGGCATACTAATAACAATATGGGGACAATAGGGGCACCATAATAACAATAAGGGATATAATGTCAATAGTAATGGGGGAATCACTAATATTATAGGGGCCTAACATTGGGCAAGCGTTTCCATGGACTTTGTGGGAAGTTTACCAACAACCAAGAAGAGACATGACTACCTGTTTGTGGTAGTTGACATATTTAGAAAGATGTGTGCTCTGATTCCTTATAAAAAGACAACCAATGAGCAAGACACACCGAACTTGTTCTTTGCATAGGTTTGGGTGCACTTTGGGATACCAAGTAGCATCGTTCAGATAGGAATATAAGATTTCCCAGTAAATTTTGGACTACAATGTCGACGAACATGGACACACAGATGAAGAGATCTACAACATTTCATCCACATACATATGGAAAGACAAATATAGTCAAAAGGACTTTGGTGCAGTTATTGAGGGGATATAATAAGAATCATTCAAATACCTAGGATGAAAATATGGTATATATACAACATTCTTACAATATAGTAGTCCATACTTCTATTAGAAAGTCCCCATTTGAAACTTGTTTTGGATATTTTCCACCTTCACCTTTCTATATTGCATATGGGTAGTGATGAGTGAGCAAACATCTTATAGGAGACGCCTTAAGGGCTAAATTTTTTATAGAGAAGATTAAGTAGATCCATATACAGGTACAAGATACATTGCAAAAGTCACATGAGAAATATAAGGTAATGCATGATTAGCACAAAACATATAAATCTTTCAAGGTGGGAAACTCAATATCACTAAAATTTGAACAAGGAAAGGCTACATTTACCTAGTAAGAAAATTAAGGCTCCGAGGTATGATCCCTTAGAAATCCTATAAAAGGTTGGTGATAATGCCTATATAGTCAATTAACCACCATACATGTGCATTTACTCAGTTGCCAATGTAGAGAATATGAAATTGTATTAGCCTTTAATGTTAGATGAAGAAGAGGAACATGTCCTACCTTCTATCGATGATTCAGAACTAGATGCTCAGGTAGAGTTGACAGAAGATATAATTTTCCAGAAAAGGTCCATAACTACAAGAGAAGGCAAACATGAACTTTGGAAGATTGGCTTGGAGGAAAACTTCTAGACAAAGCTAAATGGTACACTTGAGAGAAGGTGGAGGAAAAATTTTCTCACCTCATTTAGTAGAATATTTTGGGGACCAAAATCCTCCCAAAATGGGTAGGTGTGAATTGGATTGAATCGTTATATTTTTCTTACATTTCCTTCCAAACATTTTTTTACTATCTTAGTTTACCCATAAGATTGAGGGTGATAAGATAAGCCATGAGCTCACTGAGTATTGAGAGAAGAAAATAATTCTGTCCAAAAATTTCTAGTGAAAATGGGATCTCTGTCGCTTATAAAAATCTTTATGTTTCGATGTAGCTTTTGAATTGTTTCCATAAATGTAGTAGAAACTGTATTGGCTTTAAATGGATGTGATAATGCACAAAAGTGTGCATACTTGGTAATTCTATCAATTACCACCATGATGACACTCTTTCCTTTGGACATGGGTAAACCTGTGATAAAATTCATTGAAACCTCCTTCCAATGTTGGCCTGGAGTGGATAAAAGTTCTAATAGACCTGGGGTCTTAATTGTTTCAACTTTATTTTGTTTGCAAACCAAACATTCCACCACAAACTTTTGAATATCTAATTTAAGGCCATCCCAAAAAAGTTACCTCTTAACTTTGTGGTAAGGTTTTAAAAATCCTAAGTGTCCTCCTAAGGAAGATGTGTGCAATTCCATCAGAATCTTTTGTTTGAGTTGGGAATTCTTACATAGGTATAAGTGATCTTTGTACCATAACGAATCATTTTTTCAGCTAAATATATCAGATGTGCTGGGATATTGTTGTAACTTTTGAATGACTGGCCACACTTCTTTGTCATTCTTCCATTCCTCCCTTGCTTCATTTATCCAATCTAGTTGGATAATAGAAATGGGACACACAATGCTTCCACATCCTCACCCTTTCTTGAGAGTGCATCTCCCACAACATTTTTCTTCCCTGTTTTTGTAGATGATTTCAAAGTCATAACCCAACATCTTTGTGACCCATTTTTGTTGCTCTTCAGAGGATAGTCTTTGTTCTAAAAAGTTATTATGACTACCATGATCCATTTTTAGCTTGAAGTGTCTTCCCATTAGGTAGGGTCACCATTTCTTAAGTGCATGTAGTATTGCCAACATTTCCTTCTCATAAATAGCATTGTGTAAATACTTTCCCTTGATTTGATGACTTTCAAAAGAAATGGGTCTTTCATCTTGCATTAAAATAGCACCAATTCCATTTCCTGAAGCCTCACATTCCACAATAAAGGCTTTTGTGAAGTTCGACGTAGCTAAGACCAATGCTTGGCACATTGCCTCTTTAAGATGTTCGAAGGCCTTTGCTGCTTATGGAGTCCATGAAAACATGTCTTTCTTTAATAATGTTGTTAGAGGTGCTACTATTCTCCCATAATTCTTAACAAACTTGCAATAATACCTTTTCAACCTGAGAAATCCTCGCAGATGCTTTATGGATGTGGGGATTTTCCATTCCTTAATGGCTTTAATTTTGCTAGGGTCTACCTTAACACCTTCATGAGATATAATAGGACCCAGATGTTTCACCTCTTGTACTCCAAAGAAACATTTGGAGAATTTTACATATAATTGCTTCTCCTTCAATAGTTTGAGTACCTTTTCAACATGTTCAACATGATCCTTCCAGGATTTGTTGTAGATTAGTATATCATCAAAAAATACTGAGACAAATTTTCTAATGAAGGGTTTGAAAATGGAATTCATCGAACCTTGAAATGTAGAAGGTTCATTGGTAAGGCCAAAAGGCATGACCAAAAATTAATAATTACCCTCATGAGTTCTAAATGTTGTTTTCGTAATGACTTCAGTCTTCATTCTGATTTGATGATATCTTGAACAAAGATCCAACTTGGTGAAGTAAATTGATCCATGCAATTCATCCAATAATTCATCAATGACAGGAATGGGAAATTTATCTTTAATAGTGAGCTTGTTGAGCTCCCTATAATACAGACACATGCGCCATGATCCATCCTTCTTGTGCACCAATACTACTAGAGCAGAGAAAGAACTTTGACTAGGTTGAATTATACTAGCCTCTAGCATTTCTGCAACCATACATTCAATTTCACTTTTTTCTGTATAAGGATATTTGTATGGCCTAATGTTTCGAGGAACACTTCCTGGAATCAAATGAATAGCATTATCATTATCACGAATAGGTGGGAGACCTTTGGGAGTCTCAAATACCTTGGAATGATTGTCGAAGACTTCTTGGATATCTGGAGAAATAGATGATTTTGATGTGGTAACCTCTAGCGAACATAATTGTGCAATTACACCTCATTGTTCCTTCTTTAGAAGCTTTGTCATACAGTTAGAGTTGATTATCTTTCGCAGTTTAGCTGCAATACCCCTTAATTAAACCTCCTTTCCTTCCGCACAAAATTTCATGAAAAGTTCTTGAAAATTAAAAGCTATTGTACCCAAGGATTGTAGCCATTGGACTCCTAGTACAACATCAGCACCACCCATTGGAATGGAAATAATTGGGCTATTCAATACATATTCTCCTATGGATAGCTTGATATTATGGCACTTTCCAAAGCAATTTATGGTTCCTCCACTTGCAACCATCACTTGACACTCTGGTGCTAGATATAGGAAGCAATTCAATTCCTTTCCTATCTTACAATGAATAAAATTATGGGTACTTCCCGAATCAATCAACACTATTACCTTTTTCTTCTTGATATGTCCTTCTATCTTGATAGTTAGAGGAGTGCTAATTCCAACCAATGCATTACAAGATATGATCGGGTTCATTTCTTCTTTATCTAGGGTTTGTTCCTGGATTATATCCTCTTATTTTGACATTTCTTGTTCCTTTTCCTTCTCCTCTTCACAATCTATGTAGAATAATTTCTTCTCGGCACACTAGTGACCTTTAGTGTATTTTCTGTCACAACTGTAACAAAGACCTCTTTCTCTTTTTTCTTCCAATATTTGTGGTGTTTACCTTGTAGGTTGTGGAGGACTAGGGGAAACAATACTTCCATCTTTATAGTTGTGAGTGGTAGGCTTCCTTGTTGCCATAATTTTTCTTTCCATTTTTCTTGCTAACCTGAATGCCTTCTCCAATGAACCAGGTTCCCAAAGGTGAACCTCATGTTGGATATTAACCTTTAAAGTCCCTATGAGCACATCAATCCTATGCTCCTCTAGAATATCTTTAACCCTTATGTTCAATTTTTAGAAGTCCTCAATGTGCTCCATCATAGAGCCCTTTTGTTTGAGATTTATCAATTGGGTAAAAAAAGTGTTGCTTTTTGTATCCTCATAATGTGTTATCATTTCTTCCATAAAAATTGCCTAAGTGACAATTTGTTTACGAGAGCAAAGCCATTGATGCCATACAAACTGATTTGGCTCCAAATATAAAGTTTCAATACATACCTTTTGTGTGTTTTTCACATTATAAAGATCGAAAAATTGCTCCATCTGTAGTATCCATGTTCCAGGATACTTGCCATCAAGCTTCCTCATATCGATTTTTGGAACATGGTGGGTACTCAATCCAACATTAGAGTCTATGAAATCATGATTAGCATTTCATTTGTTCTCATCATGAGTTTCATTTACTACCCCTTCACCATTATTGACCATTTTTTATAGCAACTTATTCAAATTTATTTTCAATTCTTCCATCTTATCATCCATGCCATTCAGCTTAGCGTCCATGCCATTCATCTTAGCTTGTACACCTTTCTTTAAACCATCCATGTTAGCTTCTATGCCATCCATATTAACTTGCATGCCATTCATATTAGCTTCCACGCCATTCATCTTGGCTTCATTTAGCTTTAGTGAGAGTGAAATTTGTTGTACTTGGTCTTGTAATTTTGATATATCATGTTGCATTTCTTCCTCTTATTCACGAGTCATGCTAGAGCTTTCATGTTACTTACTAGGTGTTTCCATTTTCTTTCTTGGGGGCATTAACTAATGCTAATAATTCTTCACTATTCCCTTTGAATTCCTTCAAACTATTTTTTCAACCCAATCTTATGCAAAATTAAAAAAAAAACAACACACATTTTTTCCACTTTGTAAGATCTCAATATTGAATTTGTTGTATCTCTATAACTGCAGATCTCGAATATCAGAAATCGCATCCTATGGTAGCGCTTCGAGTCCTATTTCTAAACTTGCAAGTCTGATCAAGATTGGATTCTCTAAGGAGGAGTGATGCCAAATCTCCCACGGTTACCTGATTATAGAATAGTTCAGTAGAGCGAATTTGTACGATCTGCCACGTGTCACTGTTTTGACCTTGGTACCTGAAACTGATACATATAAAACTATAGGCTATCCTCTTTCTGAAACTTCTTACGAAATTTCATCTGATGCTCGAAACAAAAGTTATGACGATATGCCCCTGGTCACCTGTTTGGAATGTAATTCAGGAGTCTGCAAAAATGCCAACTTCCTCAGATCATATCTCCACAAATATAGTGAGGCAAGATCTGAAATTCGGACCTGAAGTTCAAAATGATTTCAGTCAAAATTTTCTTTTTTCGGCTTCTGAAATGTTGCAGAAAAATTTATAGCAAAAATGCCATGATGACCTGTTTGGAGTAGCAAAACCCTAGAATCCAAAGCTCTGATATGAAATGTTAGGAAACCAAAACACAAAAAGATAGGAAAGATAGATCAATGCCTTAGAATTTAGCCTCTTCTAGGGGGAAACCTCCTTTACATTACACAAATGAATAATTCTTGGATGATACAAAATGACTAAACCTCACTTCTATATATAGGAGTCTAAGGGGTCACGATGTAATCAAGCTGACATAACAATAGTAACATAAGGGCACAAAAATAACAATAATGGGTTTCCATGGGGCATACTAGTAATAATATTGTGACAATAGGGGCACAATAATAAAAATATGGGATACAATGATAATAGTAATGGGGGAATCACTAATATTATAGGGGCCTAACATTGCGCAAGAATTTCCATGTACTTTGTGGGAATTTTACCAACAAAAAGAAGAGACATGACTACCTATTAGTGGTAGTTGACATATTTGGAAAGATGCGTGTTCCGATTCCTTGTAAAAAGACCACTAATGAGCAAGACACACCAAACTTGTTATTTGCATAGGTTTGGGTGCACTTTGGGATACCAAGGAGCATTGTTCAGATAGGGATATAAGATTTCTCAGTAAATTTTGGACTACATTATGGGAGAATATGGACACAAAGATGAAGATATCTACAATATTCCACCCACATACATATGGAAAGACAAAGATAGTCAAAAGGACTTTGGTGTAGTTACTGAGGGGATATAATAAGGATCATTCAAGGACCTAGGATGAAAAGCTGGTATATATACAACATTCTTACAAGAGAGCAGTCCATACTTCTACTAGAAAGTCCCCATTTGAAACGTGTTTTGGATATTTTCCACCTTCACTTTCTATATTGCATATGGGTAGTGACGAGTGAGTGAACATCTTATAGGAGATGCCTTAAGGGCTAAATTTTTTATAGAAAAGATTAAGTAGATCCATATATAGGTACAAGATACGCTGCAAAAGTCACATGAGAAATATAATGCCATGCATGATTAGCACAAAACATATAAATCTTTCAAGGTGGGAAACTGAGTATCACTAAAATTGAACAAGGAAAGGCTACATATACCTTGTAAGAAAATTAAGGGCTCTGAGGTATGATCGCTTAGAGACACTATAAAAGGTTGGTGATAATGCCTATATACTCAGTTTACCACCATACATGTGCATTTACATAGTTGCCAATGTAGAGAATATGAAACTCTATTAGCCTTTCATGTTAGATGAAGAAGAGGAACATGTCCTACCTTCTATCAATGATTTGGAACTAGATGCTCAGGTAGAGTTGACAGAAGATATAATTTTCCAAAAAAGGTCCATAACTACAAGAGAAGCCCAACATGAACTTTGGAAGATTGCCTTGGAGGACAACTTCCAAACAAAGCTAAATGGTACACTTGAGAGAAGGTGAAGGAAAGATTTTCTCACCTCATTTAGTAGAATATTTTGGGCACCAAAATCCTCCTAAAATGGGTCAGTGTGATTTGGATTGAATCGTTATATTTTTCTTCGTCCATGTCAACACCTTTTGAGTGGAAAAACGTGGAGGAATCAACATAGAGGACCCTTGTTACTTGTGAGTACTAATTTGGATAATTGGGGTGGGAAAAATTCTAGGATCATTTTGAGGCATCAAATGATGTTTTTTGGGGGTGAATTGTTTCCACTTCATCAAAACAACTTTCCTTCCTATTCGAAACATAGATACCTTTCTAACAGTGCAAGAATGATGTTAATCAGAGTCTGTATGTGAATTTGATGCCACTCAGAATTTGACCTTTCTATTTTCACCACCATAGTTTGAAAGGATGTAAAGTCTGACCCCATTATTCATGACAAAAGGGCTTGGTACATGATTATTATGAAGATGACTATAGAGGAGTCTATATTGTAACTTTGGTTAAGATTTGTGGTAGTCGAACCTAACCAATAGTAGGATATTAGGTTGTATTGTAACCAAGCCAGTAAGAGGAGAAGGGCTTCCATTCTTTCAAGTGCATTTATATTGCTGAGAAAAATTAGCTAAGAGGGATAGGAGATAGAGCACAAAGAGAGGATTTTTGCACTGAAACTTCCCAAGGGCCATAAGCCAGACTTCTTTGTACTTGTATCCATATTTCCATTCCAGGAAGGAGAGTAGAGTGACTTCACCTTCTAGTTGGGTTTTTCTCTTGAAAGAGTTTCCCAAGTCATATCATGTGTTAAATGTGTTTGTGAGATTTTATTTTCTCATTCTCTATTTTCTACAATTTTAATTCGAATGCATACACTATTACTGGTAATCCATAGATCTATGAATCTAAAGAGATATAAATATGTAATAGCATATATTTTGGAACCTTTAAGTATAATTTTATTAGATTTGTTGTGATGACTTTGTTAGCGCGCAAATCTACCTTAGGCTGAAATAAGGTAAAACTCAAGGCTACATCAAACCACGCTCAGCCTCGTAGCTAGCCCTACAAGGACAGGAGAGGGCTCTCTCCGGGTCAATCTCGGCAAAGATAATCAATGAGGCTCGATATGATGAAAATAAAAGATAATTTTAGGCTACATATGTAGTACAAAGGTTTGATTTGATTTTTTAGGAGTTTTTGTGTTGAAACAAGGAAAGGCAAATTTGGGCTTGGGGATGAGGCACAGTTTTTGCAGAGGTCTATTTGGGGCAAGGTAGGCTATTGTCTTGATGCTTTCAAAGGGAATGAATGGGTAGATCAGACTGGTGAGGAGCTAAGGAGAGCAATAAGCTTTCAAGGATTCTCTTTAAACAGATGAAAACATGGAAAATTAAACAAATTTAAAGGCAGAGCATAACCATCGATGGATTCTACCTTAACACTTCATTTGTTCAATTACAGAATATGAAAGAAGGAAAATGATACACATAACAACTTACAATTACTGAAAGAATCACACCATAAAAACATAAAGCCACATGGATCCCAAACAGTGCTGCAAAACCCTGGTCTTTCCTTAGCCAAAAATGTAGAGAAAATATGTACAATAGTATGCCAAAGCAATCCCAAGTGTCCAACCTCTCCAACCTCTGAAAATGATTGAGAAATTACATCATATAGACCATACTAGCCCCTTTCCTTGCCTCTAGGGGTCAAGTTCATCATTCTAGGAGCTGTTTGAACAAATTCTAAACAAGGAACTAAAATCTAGGTAGTCAAACAACTTACTTCTATATGCTAGGAAATTGATTCATTCATTTAATTTTCACCTTTTAGTGAATGAATCCTCTAGAACAAGTAAAAATATGCCAAAATTACATCATAGTTACTAAATTACATCATGAAAATTCAAGAGTAGTATCAAGAAGCAAAACTGGTAAAAACTGGGTGAATTTCTGAGCTGGAAGATGAAAATTTGACCAAAAATCTCTATGCGTCGCGCGCTTGAGCTCTATGCATCGCGCGCCTTTCAGCCTGATTTTGGGGCAGTTCCCGGCATCCAAATTGAACTCATGATAGCTCGTTGGAAATCCCTGGATGTTGAATATCCAACCCAAGTGGAATTTTCAAATGTCAAGCTCATTTGCCCCTGCAAAACTTCATTCTCCCAGAAGCACTTCCTGCTGGTGCAAAAGGTGGCAGAAAGGTGATTTTCATGGTGTTTTTGGCCCTTTTGATCATCTAGAACTTGATGAAATGCCTTGGACATACTAGAGCATGCATAATGTACCGTGACAAATCCATAAAGTTTTCCTCCAGCAAGTGTCCCAATCATAAGCGCGCGCGTCGACGCGCTAGGCGTTGAGCTGAAAAACCTGTTTTGCAAGCCAAAAATTTCAAAATGACAAAAATTTCTCTGAAATTTCTCAAATTTGGAGCGAAGACCCTCCATCATGTATCATGCCCAGCCACCGAAGCCTCAGCCAAAATCCGGATTGGATCAGGTGTTTCACGACGTTTCAGTGTCCTCCTAGTGTATGCAGTTCAGTGGTGCAATCTCTGTCTTGGTCATATAACGTATCGATGTCCGCCTCCATGATGTTGAAAAATTTGTGTTGGCTTGAATGAGATGAAGAATGAGGATTTGGTGCTTTTGTTTCAAATGCCAAATGTGGGAGGAGCTGTGGGAAATAGGGCCGTGTGAATAATGGACTGTGGGAAATGAGCTATGGGAACAACTTGATTTCAATTATGTGAAGAAAGGGAATAGGGAAAAGGGAGGCATTGTATGATGATATGAGAGTAGTGGGGAAAGGAAAATACAAGTGAGATATGGAATGTTTTGGCACCAAAGTCAAATTCTAAAACTTCAAATTCAAACCCTAAAGAGGAATTTCTTTACAAGAGAGTAGGGTTTGTGTTTTTCAACATTCATACTCTTACAACCGATCTTCAAACAATTCCAAACACTGACCAAAGATAATAGCAAGATGATTTAAACATACATGGGGCAAAGGAGACTGAGAGAATTTGAATTTTGAAGAGCAGTGGCAAAAATTTTGAGTTCTGTCCCATTGCATCACGCGCATGCAAATTTACACTGGGCAATGGAGCCCAGTGCGCCGCGCGTACCCAATGCGTCATGTGCCAAATAGTTCATTTTACAGGAGGCGTTTGGAGGACTTCTCAGTGTCAAAATTGAGTGTAGGATAGCTCGTTGGAAAGGTAATTGAGTCTACTTTCCAACCCAACCAGAATATCACAATTTGGAGTTCATTTGCCTTGTCAAAAGTCAAATCTCCCAAGAATGGCCAAAATGTGCCAAATGAGGCTGCCTCAAGGCAGAGTGCTGTTGCAGTCAATGTTTGAATGCCTTCCGCAACTCCAAATTGAGCTCATGATAGTTCATTGGAAATATCTTTGTATCTAGTTATCCCTTGATGCATCCAAAAAGTTATTTGGACAACCAAGCTAGGAGAACACTTGATTTTCCCAAGGTCACTTCAGAGGTGCATTAATTCTCCCGAGGCGATTGTATTTTTGACATTTATCTAAAACCATGACACCTGTGTAAAAAATTAAGGGGTTTTTTCTTCCTTGGGCAGTTGTGGACAAAAACCTCTCTTAGTTTTTCAAAATTCATCTTTGATTGCTCTGGAACATCTTTTGAGTGAAACTTATCCCGATGTGTGAAACAAGGGATTTTGTCGAAATGAAGCGAAATGAAGCGGATAAAGGGCTTATAAATTCTTGTGGAAATTTTTGGAAGTAGGGAGGGATGTTAGGAAGCAGGGGAAAGTGGAATCTTAGAGATCGAGTGAGGGGAAGGGGTCCAAAAGGGAAAAACACAAGCCTATCTTAGAAAATTGCCAAGTTGTGGCAAGAAACTAGGGTTTGTGCAAAAATGAAGAATTTGGGGGATCTCAGTGATGGGAAGTGTTTAATAAGGTACATTAATGATAGGGGAAAGTGTATGAACATCA
The DNA here is from genome assembly GCA_000404065.3 of Pinus taeda. Classification (NCBI taxonomy): domain Eukaryota; kingdom Viridiplantae; phylum Streptophyta; class Pinopsida; order Pinales; family Pinaceae; genus Pinus; species Pinus taeda. The sequence continues at coordinate 253,727 of APFE030349057.1, forward strand.
GGATACAATTTTTGCTAATGATTTGACCATTCAAGAGAATTTGCCTTTAAAACCTTAGGAGAGGGAAATGAACCTTGCCTAGGCGCAACTGAGGCATGAAGAGGGTGTAAAATGACCCAATGGAACCTGACATGATGATAACAACCTTCTGAATGATGATAGGCTCAGCTGAAAAGTGACATAGACTGACATTTGGGCAACTTTGAAATGAGTGAAAGCAAACCCTAGAGCTAATGCCTAGTGACCAAATTTTGCTTGAAGACTCACTGAAATGACAAAATTTGATTTTGACACCTTAAAATCACTTGTAAGAGAATGTTTGATCATTGGAGGAAGGCTGCAAAGACTGACACTAACATTGGCTCCAATGGGGATGGTAGCTCCTTGGAGGTGCCAAGAATGACAGATCTTTGGGAGAGCAGACCAACGCCTTATCCATTGGGCAATGGAGTCAAAAACTCAAACTGAAATGCATGACTAAAAACTGATGACTTGATGACACAAATTGACTCTCACTCAACTAAGAACTGACTCGATACTTAAACACAACCAACAAACTAGAAATGATGCTCAAAGTGGAGCTTATTCATCAAAACCTACTCTAACAGTTTCATTCATCACCTGATCAAGTGAAATGAAACAACCAATGCAACCAAGTAAGTATTCCATCTGTTGTTCAAATTTTCCGCAAGTGCTCACTTATGAACAACAAGAGAGAACTACTGAAAGGAAACTCCCATGACAACTTGGAAACAGATCCGTTGAATGATATGGATCCTCTATCCGCCTCCAAAAACACTGCATAAGGATCTTGAAATTTAGGCACACTGGAATTAGCTCATCTAATGGATTATTCTTGTTTCCTCATACCATGAATGCAAACTTTGATCTGAGCCTTGTGATGAGACCTCTGCTGAAAATGACAAAGTAACCAGCTGCCGGATCAAATTCATATCAGCACATGTTTCAAGCTCACATGCAGTCAATGGAGAAAGTCGTTGACTGCAAACCTCATCCAAAACATTAGCTATTGGATCATGAAAAACTTGAAAAGACTGCTGCAAACCAGTTTCTATTGGTTCCAATGTGATTACATGATTGCCTACATGCTGCTCATTCTTTATTGAAGATGTACTATGCAATTTTCCCTTCAAAAGCTGAAATGATTCAAAACAGAATGGTACGGAGTTACCTTCTTGTATCATTTGATCATATGTGTCAGCTTCCATGCCTTCATCTGCAACTTGATAATCAATGGCATTCGGGGGCTGTAAAGCTGAATATGAGAAGTCTTGAACAAGGTTTTTGTTGCCTTCAAGATGGTCTAAACTAAGACTTGTTGACAGCTGATTTCTGATTGTATGGAAGTTGTCTATGATGAACTGACATGAATCAAAACAAAAAGGCAAAGATCCTTCACTTACTTCAAACTTTGATGCACTTACCTCATCATTGTCATAGCTGGTATGCATCGGTTGATCACTGTATTCGAGTTGCTGAAAGTGTACTTCCTCCTCTCACCAACTAGCTGCTGATTCGTCTGCAAGATTAGCTTCTTTTTGGAAAACATAATCATCATCATACTGATCAAACTAAGGCAATTCATCATCAAACATACACATCATATCAATAGCTCTCTCTTCTTCACAATGATCTATAAAACAATCACTATGACAACTAGGAACAGAAACAAAATGTTTTGGGTCAGCCGCTTGTTCTTGAATGTCACTTTCCTTTTTTGCAGTCATTTTTCGCACCATCTTTTCTACTGCATTTACAAAAAGATCAAGCTTTTCCTCTGAAAGTGTCAGCTGCTCTGAAATATTCTTCTTTTCTTCTTCCTTTAACCTTGCTGTCAAGATCAGCAAATGAGCCTCTACATTCACTGCCTTGTTCTGCATCTTGTGAAGTGTTGCAAAATCCTTTTCTCTCAGCTAAAACTTCATTTCCGAATCAAAGGCACTCGGGTAGTGCAAGAGAGCAGATCTAGGAGAAGGTCTTATATCAACTGGCATCGAATAATACACTTGGTTAAATCTGGAAGAAAATTGTTGTACTGTCTCCCCTGGCATTCTTTTCAGCTAATTATACTCTTCTATAATAAGGAAAAGGTTCTGCCCGATCATCCACCTATCGAGAAAAACTTTGACGAACTGTCGGAGATCTGAGATGCTCGCATCATGGAGGGTTCTGAACCAACTCTTCACTTTGCCTTGCAAAGAAAGAGCAAAAAGCCTTATACTGACATCTTCCGCATCAACTTCAAAAAGATCTAGAAAAGACTCAAAATTCTGCACATGTTGCTTAGCGTTGACATTCTTACTTTCACCATCGAACCTCGGCAAGTATAGATCATAGTTTTGGGGGAAAGCATGGAGAATAGAAGGTAAAAAAAGAGGTTTATACCGATCTGTAATTTTACAAGGTGTAGGGGTATGTACAGCAGGTATAGAATCAGTCTTGGTCTCTTGGGGCTCATCAATTTGAAGATGGTCATCACAAAATTTAGAAGAAAGGTCTTGATCAAGCTCAAAGGTATGCAAATCTTTGGTATTCACAATTTTCAAAGGGAAAGAATCAACTGCAGGCCGAGGATCTCTTCTCAAATACAGTATACTTTGCAAATCCTTCTTGGCATTCTTGGGAAAAGAGAAGAATTAATTTATGACAAAGAACAAAATGTCTTGGATAAAATTCCAACTTGAATACCTGATCTGTCCATATTGTCCTTTCATGTTTTTGTTGGTCAAGATCATCCTCCAGTGGAGTCTTTGGATATGATCTTGAAAATGATTTAGAGTCGCCAAGTGAATGATTTCAGCCTTGCCAGTGTCTGATTGTTGTCCACCATCAACAATCAGATCTGAACTCGATACATGTACTGGGGCAATTTATAAGTGTTACGATTACAAGATATACCAGAGATCGACTGAAGCAACGTTTATCTACTATGCACTCGCAGAGAAATGTGTAGTTTGAAGGCTACCTGGCGTGACTTCAGACTCCGTCTGTAGCTATAAATCAAATAATACTAACAAGCAAACCAGTTCTTCCCCAGTATGGTCGCCACTATGTTAGCGCTCAAATCTACCTTAGGCTGAAATAAGGTAAAACTCAAGGCTACATCAAACGATGCTCAGCCTCATAGCTAGCCCTACGAGGACAGGAGAGGGCTCTCTCCGGGTCAATCTCGGAAAAGATAATTGATGAGGCTCGAGATGATTAAAAAAAAGCTAATTTTAGGTTAGATATGCAGTACAAAGGTTTGATTTGAGTTTTTAGGAGTTTTTGTGTTGAAACAAGGAAAGGCAAATTTGGGCTTGGGGATGAGGCACAGTTTTTACAGAGGTTTATTTGGGGCAAGGTAGGCGATCGTCTTGATGCTTTCAAAGGGAATGAATGGGTAGATCAGACTGGTGAGGAGCTGAGGAGAGTAAGAAGCTTTCAAGGATTCTCCTTAAACAGATGAAAACATGGAAAATTAAACAAATTTAAAGGCAGAGCATAAGCATCGATGGATTCTACCTTAACACTTCATTTGTTCAATTACAGAAGATGAAAGAAGGAAAATGATACACATAACAACTTACAATTACTGAAAGAAGCACACCATCAAAACATAAAACCACATGGATCCTAAACAGTGCTGCAAAACCCTGGTCTTTACTTAGCCAAAAATGCAGAGAAAATATGTACAATAGTATGCCAAAGCAATCCCAAGTGTCCAACCTCTCCAACCTCTGAAAATTATTGAGAAATTACATCATATAGACCATCCTAACCCCTTTTCTTGCCTCCAGGGGTCGAGCTCATCATTCTAGGAGCTTTTTGAACTAATTCTAAACAAGGAACTGAAATCTAGGTAGTCAAACAACTTACCCCTATATGCTAGGAAACTGATTCATTCATTTAATTTTCACCTTTTAGTGAATGAATCCTCTAGAACAAGTAGAAATGTGCCAAAATTATGTCATAGTTATTAAATTACATAATGAAAATTCAAGAGTAGTATCAAGAAGCAAAACTGGTCAAAACTGGGTGAATTTCTGAGCTAGAACATGAAAATTTGACCAAAAATCTCTATGCGCTGCGCGCCTGAGCTCTATGCATCGCGCGCCTTTTGGATTGATTTTGGGGCACTTCCTGACATCCAAATTGAGTTCATGATAGCTCGTTGGAAATCCCTGGATGTTGACTATCCAACCCAAGTAGAATTTCCAAATTTGGAGGTCATTTTCCCCTCCAAAACTTCATTCTCCAGGAAGTACTTCCTGCTGGTGCAAAAGGTGGTAGAAAGGTGATTTTCATGGTGTTTTTGGCCCTTTTGATCATCCAGAACTTGATGAAATGCCTTGGACATACTAGAGAATGCATAACTTACCATGAAAAATCCAAGACTATAACGTTTTCCTCCAGCAAGTGTCCCAATTATAAGCGCGCGTGTCGACGCGCTACGCGTTGAGCTGAAAAACCTGTTTTGCAAGCCAAAAATTTCAAAATGACAAAAATTTCTCCGAAATTGCTCAAATTTGAAGCGAAGACCCTCCATCATGTATCATGCTCAGCCACTGAAGCCTCAGCCAAAATCTGGAGTGGATCAGGTGTTTCACGACATTTCAGTGTCCTCTTGGTGTATGCAGTTTAGTGGTGCAATCTCTGTCTTGGTCATATAATGTATCGATGTCCGCCTCCATGATGTTGCAAAATCTATGTTGGCTTGAATGAGATGAAGAATGAGGATTTGGTGCTTTTGTTTAAAACCCCAAATGTGGGAGGAATTGTGGGAAAAAGGGTCGTGTGAAGAGTGGACTGTGGGAAATGAGCTATGGGAACAACATGATTTCAATTAAGTGAAGAAAGGGAATAGGGAAATGGGAGGCATTGTATGATGATATGAGAGTAGTGGGGAAAGGAAAATACAAGTGAGATATGGAATGTTTTGGCACGAAAGTCAAATTCTAAAACTTCAAATTCAAACCCTAAAGAGGCATTTCTTTACAAGAGAGTAGGGTTTGTGTTTTTCAACATTCATACTCTTACAACCGATCTTCAAAAAACTCCAAACACTGACCAAAGATAATAGCAAGATGATTTAAAATTACATGGGGCAAAGGAGACTGAGAGAATTTGAATTTTGAAGATCAGTGGAAAAAATTTTGAGTTCTGGCCCAATGCGTCGCGCGCCAAATAGTGCATTTTGCAGGAAGCGCTTGGTGGCCTTCCTGGTGTCGAAATCATGTTTAGGATAGCTCTTTGGAAAGGTACTTGAGTCTACTTTCTAACCCAACCATAATTTCGCAATTTGGAGTTCATTTGCCTTGTCGAAAATCAAATCTCCCAAGACTGGTCAAAATGTGCCAAATGAGGCTTCCTCAAGGTAGAGTGCTGTTGCAATCAACTTTTGAATGCCTTCCTCAACTCCAAATTGAGCTCATGATAGTTCATTGGAAATTTCTTTCTGTTTAGTTATCCTTTGACTCATCAAGAAAGTTATTTGGCCAACCAGGCTAGGAGAAAATTTGATTTTCCCAAGGTCACTTCAGAGGTGCATCAATTCTCTCGAGGCAATTGTATTTTTGACATTTGTCTAAAACCATGACACCTGTGTAAAACGTGAAGGAGGTTTTTCTTCCGTGGCCTGTTTTGGAAAAAAAATTCTCTCAGGTTTTCAAAATTCATCTTTGATTACTCTGGAACATCTTTTGAGTGAAACTTATCCCGATGTGTGAAACAAGGGATTTTGTCCAAATGAAGCGAAATGAAGGGGATACGGGGCTTCTAAATTCTTGGGGAAATTTTTTGAAGTAGGGAGGGATGTTAGGAAGCAGGGGAAAGTGGAATATTAGAGATCGAGTGAGGGGAAGGGTTCCAAAAGGGCAAAACACAAGCCTAGCCTAGAAAATTGCCAAGTTGTGGCAAGAAACTAGGGTTTGTGCAAAAATGAGGAATTTGGGGGATCTCAGTGATGGGAAGTGTTTAATAAGGTACATTAATGATAGGGGAAAGTGTATGAACATCAAGATACAAGTTTTGCTAATGATTTGACCATTCAAGAGAAATTGCCTTCAAAACCCTAGGAGAGGGAAATGAACCTTGCCTAGGCGCAACTCAGGCATGAACAAGGTGTAAAATGACCTAATGGAACCTGACATGATGATAAAAACCTTCTGAATGATGATAGACTCAGCCGAAAAGTGACATAGACTGACATTTGGGCAACTTTGAAAGGAGTGAAAGCAAACCGTAGACCTAATGCCTAGTGACCAAATTTTGCTTGAAGACTCACTGAAATGACAAAATTTGATTTTGACACCTTAAAATCACTTGTAAGAGCATGTTTGATCAGTAGAGGAAGGCTGCAAAGACTAACACTAACAGACTTGTCTAGTGGAATATCCACTACAATTTGTGGATCACAATAATGGTAATACTTCATACTTTTTTTGTGTCTATTGATGATTTGGTCATGACTAGAAATAATACTACTAAGATTCTTAAATTAAAGAGTCAACTCGCTGACACTTTTGAGATGATAGATCTTGGTCATCAAGTTTTACAATTAAGTAATGGTGTCTTTATCTCTCAATCTAAATATGTATTGAACTTATTGAAATGATTTAAGATGGGTCAATGTAATCCATGAGCTACACCATTTTAGTTAGGAATAAAATTGACTAAAGAGTGGAAATATGTCAAATTTGATGCTACCATTTATAGAAAGTTTGTTAGTATCCTTATTTAATTAACTCATAGGTTAACCGACAATTCCTTTAATTTTAGTATGGCTTTCCGGTCCATGTAGGATTCACAATAAAGCCATAAGAAAGCTAGAAATAAAATTAATTTTTATATTAATGATATCTCTAATTTTTGTATAAAATGTTCTCAAAGTTTATATGCATTAGATGGTTTTACTAAACCCAAATGGGAAGCTAAAAATGGTGTTAGAAATTCACTTATAGCTATGTGTTTCAATTTAGTGTTGGACCCATGCTTTGCTTGTGTACGAAACAATATGTAATATCTCTATGATCTTTGGAAGCTTAGTATTTTGGATCTTTTAATGTAGGGAGGCGCATTCATTAGAGTGATTGAAAAACATAGTAGACAATTGTTTTATTGATTTAGTGGTCAATGAGTCGATCATATGGGAAACTAGTGAAGGAGTTGAATAAGTGTTCGAAGGATTTGACTATGTTAGAAAAGTTGACTAGACAATTAGGTATTCTCAAGAATTTGGTGACTAGAAAATAATTTGATTAACTAGATTAGTCGACTAACTCATGAAACATTGTAAATTTTAGAAAAATTATTGAAACTATCGATGACTTTTTGGCGACCAAATGTTCCACAATTCAAGGAATTTGGTTATATTTGGACACTATATATAAGGATCTGATCAGAAAAATGGTGCATTGGATGAATGAAGCATATCAAAATCATAACCATGCATTATGATGCTCTGATCACAATATCTTGTGCTTTAAGTGTCAACAATTTCTTTAGACATCACATATGATATTGGACCATCTTTATTCCTTTTTTTTTTCTATTATGTTTTATTTTATATCCTCTATTGTTCAATCCCCAACAATTAAAAGCAATGTTTTCACATTTAATTCACATGGTCATCATAATGTCTCATCCCACCTCACTTAAAACTCATCCAAATAATCAAATATTTATCATTGTATTTTATTTACAATAGTATATCCCTTAGGTTTAAAGTGTGGTATTATCATGAGTGATGTACATGTATAAGATTCCAAGTTTGTAGTATAGCTCTCCCTCCTTTTATTGATGTGTTTGAAGTGTAATAAAATGACTAAACTATAAAAAAAAAATACAAACTAAATTTTAGTTTGGATATCATAGGGTCTTAAAAGAAGAGGATCAAGGTTATTAGTTAAGAAAAAATAAATAAATTAGAGAACAATATGAAATAAAGATGGATGGTTGAAAGAAAGGTGTAGAAGCTAAGAGGGATTGTTCAAATAAATTCGTAGAAGCTAAGATGGATGACATGGAAGCTAAGATGGATGACATGGAAGCTAAGATGAATGGCATGGACACTAAAATGGATGGCATGGATGATAAGATGGAATAATTGAAGATAAATATGAATAAGTTGCTACAAGAAATGGTCACTAATGGTCAAAGGGTAGTAAAGGAAACTCATGATGACAACAAAAGAAATGTTAATCATGATTCCATAGACTCTAATGTTGGATCGAAGGCCCATCATATTCCAAAATCGATATGAGGAAGTTTGATGGCAAGGATGGCAGAACATGGATATTATAGATGGAGCAACTTTTCGATCTCAATAATGTGCAAAACACACAAAAGGTACGTATTGCAACTTTATATTTGGAACCAAATCAGTTTGTATGGTATCAATGGCTTTTCTCTCATAAACAAATTATCACTTGCACAATTTTTACGGAAGAATTGACAACACATTATGAGGATACAAAAACCAACACTTTTTTTAGCCAATTGATAAGTCTCAAACAAAAGGGTTAAATAATGGAGCACATTGAGGAGTTCCAAAAATTGAACATAAGGGTAAAAGATATTCCAGAGGAGAATAGGATTGATTTGTTCATAGGGTCTTTAAAGGATAATATCCAACATGATGTTCTCCTTTGGGAAACTGATTCATTAGAGAAGGCATTCACATTAGAAAGAAAAATGGAAAGAAAAATTATGGAAACAAGGAATCATACCACTCACATATATAAAGATGGAAGTGTTGTTGTCGCTAGTTTTCCACAACCTATAAGGTTGACACCACAACAATTGGAAGAAAAAAGAGCAAAAAGGATTTGTTACAGTTGTGATAGCAAATACACTAAAGGTCATAAGTGTAATGAGAAGAAATTATTCTACATAGATTGTGAAGAGGAAGAAGAAAAGGAGAAAAAAAGGTCAAAAGAAGAGGATATACTCCGAGAACAAAGCCTAGATGAAGAACAAATGAATCGGACCATATCTTGTAATGCATTGGCGAGAATTATCACTCCTCAAACCATCAAGATAGAAGGACAAATCAAACGAAAAAGGTAATGTTGTTGATTAATTCAGGAAGTACTCACAATTTTATTCATTGTAAGGTAGCAAAAGAATTGAATTGCTTCTTATATCCAGCACCAGAGTGTCAAGTGATGGTTGCAAATGGAGGAACAATAAATTGCTCTGGGAAGTGCCATAATATCAATCTATCCATGGGAGAATATGTATTGACTAGCCCAATGCTTTCCATTCCAATGGGAGGTACTGATGCTGTATTAGGAGTCCAATGGCTACAATCCTTGGGTACAATAGCTTTTAACTTTCAAGAAATTTCCATGAAATTTTCTATGGAAGGAAAGGAAGTTGTATTATTGGGTATTGCGGGGAAATCGGGAAAGACAATAAGCTCTAATGGTATGACAAAGCTTCTAAAAAGGAAAAAAAAGGTGTAAGTGCACAATTATATTCGCTAGATCTTTCCACATTGGAATCATCTATTTCTCCAAATCTCCAAATAGTATTGGACAATCATTCCAAGGTATTTGAGACACATCCTCAAAGAGCATCATATACTAGCTGATTACCCACTCTTCCACTCTTTCTTCCCAAGTGAAGACAAAATGTTGTGTTTATTTGTCCCTCTCAACTAGGGAGGATATGTCCATTCAAGTGCAAAGCATGTGAGCTGTCCATTTATTGTTTTTTATTTTTTATTCTATCAGGATTCACCCTAAATATTTGAATAATGTTAAATAGGATAAGCTTGACACTTCTTCCTATTTACTTGTAGGAGTTGTAGAAGGTTACATAGAATTGAAACAATCACCAATTTATGCTTTCAAAAAATTGGATAAGTGTCCATAGATAATAAAACCTTTTGATTTGGTTATCTCCATGGGTGAAGGAAATAACTGTTTTTTCCACTTTTGTGTAGTTTTCAATTTTTTTTTCCCATGCAATTTTCGACCTTAAAATTGTTAATTTCCTTACCAGTTTTTACCAACTAATTTCTAAATATTCTATTTAAATTGACACAGTTTCTTCTCTCTTTGTGATTTAGCGTTCAAAAGATTAGCCCCATTGTGATTCATCAAATTGATTAGCTTATCTACCTTCTCTCTCCTGTGTCTACATTGTTTTTTCGACTATCCATTTCAAGATAGAGAAATACTTTCATATGATTTAATAAAATGTAGACTGATAAACTAGAGCAAGGCTGCATCCTTAAGCATGGAGGGAAACAAATTCATATTATATTAATCTAAGTTATAGTCATAGGTCAAGGTCCTCATAGGCTAAAGCATGGAAGTGTGGGAGGGATGTGGGGCTAATATTCTTCATTATTTTCCTCCCCATTGGTTTCTAAGATGGGAAAGAACTCATTCTTCTTGTTTTCAACCATTTATTGGATAAATGACATGGGCTCTTCCTATGCATTGAGTTCTTCAAAAATCTTAGGTTTCTCACTTAGAGGATTCTTACAACAATTTCAGAATATTCAACAAGATCTTCTGTGGGGCAAAGAAGAAACAAGGAAAAAATGGGCTCCAGTCTCTTAGGAAAAGATCTGCAAACCCAAGAACCAAGGAGGCTTGGGTCTAGACAATCCTGAGATTCTCACCAAGGCACTTTGGAGGCAAGCTTTGGTGGAGGTGGGTTACGGATCATAAAGATCAATCGGAAAGCATCTCGAAGGAAAAATATGTTAATGCCTAGCTAGATTCTGAAATCATACGTATGGTATGGATAGTGAAAGGCTCCCCCATATGGAACAAGGCTTGGGAGAATAGAGAAGTAGTTTAAAAAAACAGTTTTTGGGAAATCAGAGATGGTGATCTGACAATTTTTTGGGAGAAAAAATGGCAGGAAGAACCTAACCTACTGAAGGAATAATTTTTAGGCTTCAAGTAGGAGACTGAAAATCAAGGTTTAGTAAAGGTGAAAGACTTCTCAGAGAATCCACAGATGTGGGAAAATGGAGAATTTGGAAAAATATAGTGGATAGAGGGGATAAAACCCTCAACATAAAGTAGAGTCCCTCAAGGGACTGCTAGAACAAAGAATAATTTTAGTAATGGAAGGGCAAGACCAACTAAGATGGGGTAGCAACAAAGAAGGAAACTTTAATATCAAGGAAGCTAAAGGTTTTCTCCTTGATTTGGAACCCCAAGCTCCTAATAAAACTTGGTAGAAGCTTTGGAAGCACAAAGGCTCGATGAAAATCAAACTTTTTATGTGTTTAGTTCACCACAGCAAAAATTTTAACCTGGAACAACCTTAAAAAAGGGGCATGTTGGGACCCTACAGGTGTCAACTCTGTGAAACCCAAGAGGAGACTTTAGAGCATCTTCTCAACAGCTATAGTTTGACCAACACAAGATGTGAATTTTTCACCAACATCTTCAAACAGTCTGATTGAGACAAAGAAAGTATTGCCAACGCTCTAAACAAGTGGAGGAATAATTTTTTAGATAATGAAATTCTCAACTCTGCCTGGAATCTTGTGCCGAGTTTCATTATTTGGAATGCGTGGAAGGAAAGGAACAAAATAATATTCAAAGAGGTTAAGTCTGCCTCACTCAACCTGGTGGAGCATATTGTAAAACAACTAAAGGAGACAGTGAGCACCACGGTTAGGAATCTCCGCAATAATCCTCCCTCAGTTGCAGAGTTGAGAATCCTCATGTTGTTAGACATGCGGGGGCTTATTCCTCAAGTTCTATACAGGAAAGCAAGCATGAGAGAAAAGGCGGAGGATTTCTGGCATGCCCACCCGAAGGTTTTCTAAAGTATAACATTGATGGAGCATCAAAAGGCAACCCAGGGGATGTTGGTTTTGGAGGAGTTCTAAGGGATGACACAGGTAACATACTCTCCCTCTTCCATGGTCACTTAGGAAAGGCCACCAACAGCATGGCAGAACTAATGTCTTTGGAACAATTCTTAGAATTTTTTATTCAGAGTAAGTGCCAAAATGTCATAATAGAAGTGAATTCAGAGTTAGTCATAAACGCTGCCAAGAGAATCAGTAATGGAACACGGTCGGAAAAAGTCACAAAACATTGGAGGTTAACTAGAGTTCTTCAGAGAATTCAAGTGCATCTATAGGAACTTCATACACTTATATTTATTCATGTTAAGAGAAAGGCCAACAAATTTGCTGACATTCTAGCCAACCAAGGTGTTAGTAGCAAGGACAATGCAATCTCAAGAAAGTGGAATATAATGACGCAGAGTAACTTGAAAAAACTATGCTACAACCACGCGGAGGAGGATAAAAAAGAATACAGAGGCAAAATGACTGAGCACAATCAGTAATGGTCAACGGTCAGAGGGATATACCAAGTGGGACTATAAGGTGCTCAATGAAAGGTAAGACAAGGCAAGAGGTAAAGTGGACCATAATCAGGTCTATCTTTCCACTGCTCACCATCTTCCTTCACCACTAGAATCGATCCCGTCGATCTCCCATTGAATAAGGTCTACTAGAGGCCCAAGCGAAACCCCTTAGCAACAAAGTTGTCCCCTCGAAGCCAGAATAACTTTGATACCATATGTAGGTTTTAACCCCGTACAAAAATTACCTGCATACAAATTCTAAAACACAGAAAAAAAGAATGCGAGAGCATAGCACATAAAACACATATACACACATATTTTCCCCTGGATCACAAAACTGGGACTACTAGCTTGATTTTTCATTATGTTCCTTTCAATGTTACAATACATATTTATACATGTCGAAGCATCAAATACCATGGACCGAAAACCATTGCATCCAAAACCATGTGTGAAAACCATGCACAAAACCATAGGTAGGTCAGCCCAACCTAATAAAGGGTCTGAACACAATTTTCTCGGGACGTTGTGTGGAACCCTTGAGAGGGGGGCTGCATGCCCCCCTAAAACCCCTTAGATAGCGATGGTTGACTACCCCCTGCTGTAATGAAGGGGGGGATCTACCCCCCTATAACCCCCCGGTTAACTAGGGGAGGTAGTCGTGGAAAGAATATAACACAACCCAAAATATATGTTGGAAAGGAAAGGTATGTTGGAGGCATGTTATTGAAGCAATTGAGGACATTTGCTTATTGTTGATATGTTGGAAAGGAAATGCATTTTTTTTAAGGAGATGAAGAGGTTAGTTACAAAGGTACCTAAAAAAGTAGCGATGCAAGGCAATGACAAATGACTTGAGGGCTATTGATTTGGTTAAGTATATATTTTTTTACAACATAAAAAAGTGTAGTAAAGATGCATGAAGGGGTTGTGATGTTCAATTGTATGGATAAATAAAACTTTGGAGTTTGTATTTTGTAACCATTAATATTGGCCTACGTTACTTTAGATGTTCAAATAATTTAAGGTCAATTTATATTTATTATAATATTAAAAATATGAAATGGTGTGAAATGAATTAGTGGAATGCAAAGAGACAAGACTGTGCAGATCATATTCATGTGTGGAATACAAACAACCAACAAGGTTTGTTTATAAAATATTTGATTTTGGAAGGCCAACAAGAGAGAGAGTAATTTGAAGAGTTGACTTTTTGTGAGTCCTTGTTCATGAGGTACCTAGCAAAAATAAAGAGAGGTAGAGGAGAAGATGTGAAGAAAATTTGAGGAGAGGAGGTAGAAACAAGGATGGAGTTGTGAAAAACTAAAGAAAAGGTTAAACAACACAGTGTTTGTTTTATGTGGCAGGGGATAGAGGATTGATTGGATAATTGCCCCCATTCTTCACTTGAGGTTTCCACTCATTACAACTAGTACTTGGAAAGGGTTTTACCACAGGAATTTGAGAATTGTCACTCATAATTTTTCTTTGGCTTTTCTTCTGAGAAAAATCAACTCGTTGATGATTTTCTACTTCCATTGTTCAACATTCCACCTTTACATAGAGTGCTTAAGATAAACTTAGTTGCCTCTTTGGTCTTCACTGATCATGCTTCTCCGTGAGAATGCATATTTTAAGGGGAATGCTTCGCACTGTTATACTTGCAATTTGCTTACTTATGCCCAAAATTGTTATAGTTGAAGATTTTGAAATCATTTAAGAATGGGGAAAAAGAATCATTATACTTACTATCATTTATATCAAGGCCTCTACTACCACCCACGTGCTTTCTCTTACTGCTTCTCCACACACTATGTTTCTTTGGATGCCATCTAGAATCCATGGCTTTATGTCGAAAATTATTACAATAGAAACAATAGAGATAAAAGGGCTTTTGGGAACTAAAGAAACCTTTTCTTTGAAGGCTTCTTCCTTGAGGGGGAAAGGACATTTTATAGTTCCTCATGGGCCTTCCATTGCTATTTAAGTGTTGCTTTTCATTCTTCTTTGTTGTTTCTTATCTCTCTTATGTTGCTTCCTTTCCTTCTCTTGTTTCTAGTACTTTCTTTGCTACTATTATTTTCCAATAAATCCTTTTCCCTTGTTATTCTTGGAACCTCCAACTTCCCTTACATGGGTGGTTGAGCCTTCAACCTTTGAGTTATTGAAGCTTGGTTTTTCTTTGAAACCCAAACCATCCTGGACATGATGGGATCTCTGCTAAACAAGTGTCTCATTGAATGCCTCTATGCTCTCCTCAAGCTTTTGAGATTGATACAACTATTTATTTTCCTTTTCTAGGTCATGTATCAATGAGACAAATTCATTTTTTAGTCTCTAATAGTGAGCTTATCTTTCACCTAGTTGAATGGTTAGCCCCCCATTCAATCTATTAGCCTCTTCTTGTTGAGAATTTAGATTAACTATTTTTTTTCTCAACTTTTCATTCTCAAGCTCATAAATTTTGAATTTCTCCTCTTGCTTGAGATTTTCCTCTGATAGGTCCTTGATCTCCTTCTGAGTAGAGATTAACCACTTTCTAATGTATATCATTTCATTTAGGTGCATATCTTCACTACCAGACGTGCTAGTTGAGTCACCATAAAGATATAGATTCCTCTATGTGATCATAGGATCTTTTACAAGTCTAAGAAGTATCCCATCTTCATCACTTCCAGGGATACACATATTATATTATTCTTTAGAGGATCCCTCATTCTCTATTTCTACTAATCTATTTCAATCTACATCACTACTATATATCTCTCGTAAGAAACTTCTCTTGAACATCTAGAGAAAAATGACCTATCTGTTTACATTCATCACATAGAAATATCATACATTCAGAGTAGCATGGTCTCTCTTCTGAGTATTCTTCATCACCAACTCAAGTACCGTGGAAACAAATTTTAGATATTTAGGTTCAATGCTTGAGAAGCAAGGTTCATCAACCTCCTTTCTTGTTATGTGGCTTTTTTCTCTTCAAATATACATTGTAATCTATCTAACATTTCCTTTTATGACTAACAATGCCTTACCTTATCGAGATCTAGATTAGATAACCCTTTCATGATGATTTCCTTGGATTCTGCATTGAGCTCATTCTTTTCTCCATTCATTATGGATCACTAGACATCAACTTATAAATACATTAAATAGGATTCCATTCTATCCTTCTAGAGTAAATACTCTGATCCATTTAAAGAGAAACTATTGCTAATGTAAGCTAAGTTTGATTAGTCATTGTTTCCCTTTGATCTACCTTCGAGCGATTAAGTTTTTCCTGGATGAAACAGGCTCTGATACTAATTCTTGGAAACAATGTTAATACTGAGAGGGGGGTGAATCAATCTTAAGGCTAATTTAAACATTTCTACCAATTTATATTTAACATTCACTCTTGGAAACCATCCATACTAACATTAACAACATATCATGTGGAAACAACATAAAATCAATACATAAACATATACACCATGAGAAGCACACACATGAACATCAAGGTTTAAGGTGGGAACCGTTACGAGAGAGAAAACACCAAATATTGCTTGTTATTCGACATAATAATAGCACCTACTCTATTACATCAATTTGTTTGTTATCCACAACTCAATGGAAGCACCAATTATTGAATTTCCAAGATCTTAGGTCTAGGCTAGAATCTTAAAATCCCTGATGCTACCAAACCAAGAATCTTCACGATATTACTTTGTACAGTGGAATATAAACAACAGTAAATCACACATGCACAAAATATAAATGAATTTTTACAATTTTTAACCCAACTTTGTTATATTAATCTAGCTGATATAATACAATAATCTAGGGCTTTCGTACCAGGAATAATGGCCCTCATAAATCCACTAGTACAAAATAAAAAATTGGGGCTTGGTGTCAGTACATCCACAACCAATCTTCCCTAAACAAGATACATTGACCATCTAGCTGATGAAGTTGATTCTCGGCTCCCCTCGATTGTACCCTATGTCTACTCGGTCCTTCGGCTCCCAATCTGTAGCTCATGCCTCTATCAATGCTCCAAGTCCATCCAACCACTGAATCGCAACTGTCTAATAAGCTCACTAATTGATAATTTTTCCATAAACACATGAACACATAAAGAATCTTGTCGATTTGTTCACAAATCCACTTGTGAAGAATCCTTAATTGCCCACTACTACTCCTCCGCTGCTAAGGGACTTCAACTCACTATGGTATTTTTGTGTTGCATAGGCGAAGACCAACATAGGGCACAGAGGGATGCCACTTATCATTGCAAGATGTATATCTCCCACAATGAGCATTGGCTAGGTGGACTGACCATCATCTGTTATAGAAGTCCTTCTCCACACACAAATCTAGGGCTCCACAAACTACTCTTGGTTGATCAGACTCTTCAGCTCAACAACTACCGCTCTCGCGACTACATTTTTCCATCAAGGTGTTCCTCACCAGGCTCCATTTCGGATGTTATCATTCTCTCCTCCAACAAACCACAACTGCCAAATCACATCCACACTTGGTCCACTCTCACGTTTCTCTCCAATAGTGCTCACATCCAGGAGACCCTTACACACGACTTCCCATAGACTTCTCATCAAATTCCCTTTTCTTTTGCAATAGAGTAGATATTGCATAAATCTAGGCTCCATCATGTCCTCTACTAGCACATCTATCCAATTATCATCCAAGGGGAGATTTGCAACTCGCCTTGTTGCTTCCCACTTTCCTTGGTTTCTATGATTCGAGAATACTGATTAGGGCATCGAAACAACCCTAATCCTTTCTTCCATACTCGTGTTAACTTCTCCCACTATGCTTCCACCTATGTTGTCCTTTCTTTTTGAATTCGTGCACAAGGTTACTCGATGTCACACCCAATAGCTCACTACTCATAACAACATGATGAATTTTCCCTAAACACTTGGAGAGTGTCCTTTTTCAAATTGTGGTCTCCCTTTAATGGTTGCAGGCTAGTGAGCATGCTCTCAAAAGGCCTCATGGCTCCACAAATCACCTCCTTACAATGATGTACCTACAACACTTTCTCATGGCCCATACACAAAGTTTTAACACTTTAAACTAGCACATAAAACACTTGTTACATACCTATGAAATGCGACTTATATTCTGAATGGAATGAACATCACAGTTGGCCCAAAATGCATCCTTTAGGTCAAGTAGCAGGCTACATGAAGAGCTTAGACACTTGTGGCCTAACTCCTTAAGAAATCCACACTTCTTCAGTAGTCCAAAACCCTCCAAAAACTCACCTTCCTGGCCTTAGATTCCGCTGTCCTATTTTAGAGGAATTTTATGATGAGTTGGATGTTCAGTAATGATATCACACACCTCATATTTGTGCCAAAAATAATGTCTCCAAAAATGTTTTGAGGAGACATGTCTCTTGGACCAAGCCTACATGACTTGACTATCCATAATTAATTGTCAACTTCAAAAATGCATATCTAAAGTTCTAGAGCTCCAATTTGGGTCATTTTCAAAGCGTTGGAATCAACACACCAATATCTATCATCACAGAATTTTCCATGCTCACATTCATCTTGGTTTTCGCCCAAATCTAGATGGGTGAAAAACCGCATGCTTAGGTTCCAAGCCCACAAGCCTACTTGCGGAATTGTTCCCTCTAAACCCCAAATGGTAGGGCTTAGAGTACCTCCAAAGCTACAAAAATATAAACTCTCCCTCTTAGAAAGGGAGGTACTTCCAAGACTAGGAAGTAACCATCATCGTCTCTGGAGACACTAGCCCATATACCATCCATCATAACAAAAAACCTTGTAAAATGAACCCGACAATCTTAATAGTGCCTCTACCTTATCACATATGATCCTAAAGATCCAAAACCTCCATAGGGATGGTCCCTATGAGGCTAGACTCCCACTGAACCTACACAATCTCCACTCAGTGAGTCCTACAAGAACTCATCCTCCTAGATCAAACACTACTCCTATCAATCCCACCAATATCAGATATGAAACATCATGATACAATGAAGACTCTAGCATTTCAACCTTTATTCCATCACATGAATCCATCTCAATAAATTTGATCTTGTCCAAGCCAAGGAAACCCTCGATCTGTCCCAACCATCCATTGAAAATCATCGATAGTCCATGATAAAAAATCTTCCCTACAAGAAAAGTTTGTTCACCGGGCTCACCACCCATGCACCATAACTCCTAGCCAAATTTATTGTCAATGAAGTCAAGACCACCTTTCCATGTCTTCAATTGAACCCTCTACTCCATGATCTAGACACTACAACTCCCTCTGATTTGATCCACTATGCACAGTTTGATTCACTGTCATTCAAAGTAGCTCAGATATGCTCTGATACCATGTTTAATTTCCATGATGTTAGGTCTACGATAAAATCTTAAAATATCTAATGCTACCCAAGAAATCATCTCCATGGTACTACTTTGAATACTGGAATATAAACAATAGTAAATAACACATGCATAGCATATAGACAACTTTTTACCATTTTTAACCCAAGTTCATTATATTAATCCAAATAATAAAATAAAATAGTCCAGGGCTCTCGTACCAGGGTTAATGGCCCTCATACATCCACTATTACAATATAGAAAATTGGTACTTGGTATGAGGAAATCGACAACCAATCTTCCCTAAATAAGATACTTTGACCATTTGGCTAATGAATTTGACTTTCTCATATCCCCTCAGTCATACCCTATGCTTCCTCGATCCTTTTTCTCTTGATCTATAGCTCCTGCCTCTATCAATTCTCCAAGTTCATCTAGTCATAGAATCTCGAGTATACAATCTACTCACTAGTTTATTGTTCATCCGTGAACCATCGAAACTCATGTCAAGTTGTTCACAAATCTATTGTGAAGAGCTCTAAGCTACCTAGTCCTGCTCCTCAGCTACTCAGGGCTTCAACCCACTATGGTTTCCCTGCGCTACACTGATGAAGATTGTTGGTACCATTCCATGACCCATTTTTCCCTACAAAAACATGACATTTGCCTACCTCTTTTCATTATTTATCTCTCATATCCCTTGGAAATTGATTAATTAATAGTCTTATAGTTATTAAATTGCATTGAAATTGATTTAAGGGTTTTGTGTTAATGAATTAGGAATTTTTTGCAAAAAGACTACAGGAAGTTCCAACATCCTGTAATTGGCTTATTGTTCGACATGTGGCATGACAGCCAGGCCAGAGCGAAGGGTATGGATGAAAAGAGGAATGTCCAAGCATGGACGAGCACCTATTCCGCAGTAGAATCAACCCTCCTACATGCACGGTCAACGACGGTCAACTATGGCATGTTGGTGACAAAGGCAGCAACAGCACACAGTCCAAATCGATTTAAGCTTTGTTTCTTTTCTTATCAGCTAGGATAGAAACATTTTCAAAAGTCATGTTTTGGTAAAAGCGGCAACAACCGCTCATGAATGTACATCCGTTTTCAAGGGATGTAAAAGCCATATGTAAATATAGTCCTGAACCGGTTTGTATAATCGTTACCATTATCGTTGTTTCAAGAAAATAGTTTTGATTTCAATACCAAAGACTTGCATTACAGTCATTATTGCGTTGTTTTGATTTGGTAATCATTGGATAACAAGCCCAGTATACCTGGAACGCGGATGGGCCCTGCGTAACATGGTATACTGTTATTTTATTTCATTTACAGTTAGGGTATTTGGTATTTATATGCGCAGTGATTAAACCAATTTATGTTTATGCTTATATTTTTATGAATGCACTTGCTTATATGTTTATGAATGCGCTTGAATAGATTATCACTTGGATCTTGAATCATATCCTGTAAGGGATTCGATCCCTTGTTATCTTGTAGAGCACTGTCATGAACTTTATGCTTACCATTTCATCTTGCATGACTGTTAATGAATGTTAATGAATGTTGAGTAGTCACTGAACAGAGGTTTTATGTATGATGTCTCTGTAAGGAGACTAAAATCCTTAATTGCAGTGATACAAAACGTTTTGATTTGTTTAATCTTGGTAGATAGTGATACATAGGGTGATTTAGTTTGATATTGAATCAAATAATAGCATTGTAATTAGGAAGATTAGATCCTTTATGTCTATTTACTTTAGGCGCATGCCTCTAAGTCTACGCGCCCTGGTCGATAATAAATATAGCCTAGTCTAGCACCCTAGATAGGACACTACATTTTGGCGCCATTGCCGGGGAAGCGTACTTAAAGGATTTCAAAGGAAAAAAAAAATCAATAGACAAAAATAAACAAAAACACAGTTAAAATCATGTTCATTGTTGCCTAGGTTTAGAGATAGTCAGTGTAGATTCATAAAAACCCCCCACCATTCAAAAACTAACCCATCATCATCAGGAGCAGACTCTTTAAAGAATTCAACACCAGCTAAGGAGAACATCATACAAGCATTAGAGGATAAACAAAAATTAGGACAGAGACTTACTCTCATCGAAAGGAAAACTTTATTAACACATAAATCACAGAAGAAGGACTTTCCTAGGTGTTCCACACAAGGAGAAAGTAGCACAGTGACTGAACAATCTTTCCTTAATCGCCTCTTTGAAACAAGTGACTCTGACACAAAGAAACCTATTAAAATGGCTTAGGAAGGAGATGGATCAGTACCACATCAAGGACATAGAGACGAAGAAGAGTCAACTTTTCCTTTTTCTATACATGAACCACAAGAAGATGATGAGATCAAAATGATAAACATACCCCCATCAGTGCTACCTAACTTTTATGGTATGGCTTCAGAAGATCCAGACTCATTCATGTTCGAGTTTGACATTGTATGTCGAACATATGGCTATACTGATGATGCCCATAGGCTCAGACTTTTTCCAGCGACATTAAAGGCATCAACCTTAAGATGGTTCATGAGGCTTGGTGAGCATACTATCACTGATTGGGATGGTATGAGAAGAGTATTTCTAAGGAAATATCAACCCTATTGTAGATCCAAAGACTCTAAAGATGACATCTTTAGAATGAGCCAACAAGAGGATGAAACCTTAGAGGAATACTTAGAACAGTTTGTCTACAACTTACAAAAATCCAAACACCGAACTATGCCTCTTGATCTGATCCGCACAATATTCTTGAAAGGCATCTGAGAGGAATACATGGATGACCTTAACTTGATGGGCAGAGGTGACATTTCTGTTTTACCCTTTGAAGAAATCGCTGACCTATGCGAAAAGTATTCAAGGAGTAAAGCTAAAATGCAAAAAAGAACCCTGTCATCCAAAGTCACAAAGTCTGCTTCAGCAAGTGTCACAAGGGCTGAGATAGGGAATCTGTTAGAAGAGTTTAAAACAGATTTTTTAAGCACGATAGGGAACCAAATTGACACTCTAAAAGCTAAAAAGAAACAAGAAGCTGAAGATCCGATAATGGCTATTTTCTGCCCAAAGTGCTGGAAGAAACATGCATTAAAGGATTGTCCGCTAGAAAACATATTTTGTGCTTTCTGTACTGAACAACATGATATATTTAACTGTCCTAAAGTTAAGGTTTTACAGAACTGTAATATGGCAGCCAATGCAGAGACGGAAAACATGTATTACATGGGCACAAAGAGACCATGGCAGCCAAGGCCAGCACCTCAAGGTATGTTCCCAAATCAAAATTTGCAATTTCCTGTAAATGATCAAATGTATGCACAGAACTCATGGAATGTACCCATGCCATGGCAGCGCCA
>APFE030349063.1:1587-26508 GCA_000404065.3 Pinus taeda
TTGTTCTCGGTGTACTGTAGCCACAAGATGGTCGTTGGTTTATCTATGGCGAGGTTTCAGGGAGCCTATGGGGCTTCCGATATACCCAGAGGGTACGTGGAAGACCGTCCGTGCGCGGTTCTGTCTAATGTGCTACTACTCGAAGGGGTACCCACAGGGGTTACAAGGGAGTCCAATAGACGTGACCACCTCTTGTATTTCATGCATGCATGCCTCACCAAATCCGCAGATTTATGCGCTCAACGACAGATCCCGTGGTTTAAAGACACCGGAACACGTATCGAGCCAAAAAAAAAAATTGCTACTAATTGGAGATCCCACCGGCCCTGGAAAGAGCTCTGATACCACTTGTTATGCTTCTTGACCTGCAAATGATACCCAAAGACAGAATATGCGAAGAAAAAGAGACCGATAACACAGAATATGCGAAGAAAAGATATCCAGAACGCAGAATAGCGAATACTTTATTATTCAGAGAGTAGTGTTCACTTGCCTCTTCGAGGGGGAAACCTCCAATAGAGCAGAGCTCGATTACAAAAATAAGACACGATGCTCTTCGCAGGGAGTTACTATCCTTTATCTATGACTCCTACAAGTAATACCACGGGTCAATACCGCTTATTACTAATACCGTCGTCCCATTTGCAACTAACTGTGGTTCCTTTATTAATTGCGGATTAACCACTTACAATTATTAATATGGGCTTTATTGACTCTTGACTATGACGTGGTCCCATTACATAGATAAGGGGGTTAGGGTGGGACCCTAACACCTTCATTCCTCTACCTAGCTAGTCATCTACCAAGCTTGAGCTGTTTGGACAGGAATCATTCTCTATTCTGCAACAGACAATTTAAACATGGCATGGTCCAGATTAAACTGTTGGGCCATCCATCAAGTATGATTAGCAGCAATATTTTAAGACTATGATGCTGCCCAAAAGATGGTAGTGGCATTTTGACTGGCCACTTTCCTGGTCTTTGATTTGGGGTTCATTTTCACTATTCTTTTGACCAATTGATTTTCTTGCCTTTTGATTATTCTTTTAAGGCATACCCTCTTTTCATTTATTTTTTTAATTTTCCTAGTATGCATACAAAATATGGAACCTGTGCAACATGCAATGATGAACATATTTAACCCTTCCACTGTCAATCATGAAAAATGAAACCTATTGTTATAGGAACCTAACACCGACCATCACACCCTACAGAGGAGCAAAACAGTATGCATCACACCCTGTACATTGGGAAGGTGATATACATCGCACCCTCTACATTGAGCTTTTAGTATGGTCCAATTTTGACCATTTATGAGGAATGTTCATTGGAGAACTTCTGGGAGATGATGTAATTAGTTGACCTTGTTCCTTTAGGCAGTGAAGCAACACTTTTAGGGACTTAAGAGCCCTCAATTTATGGACATTCGTGATTGGGTTTGAAGTGCCCAAAAATGTCTATAACAAATAGGTCATTTGATAATTAAAAAAATTAATGAAAGTATAACCGAGGTGACAAGGGCTAATTTAATAAACCCATAATTCAAAGCAAATTTCTCGAATAGAATGATAAAAATTAAAGTAGTATTAGTTCATTAAACTTATAGTTTCCCAAATATACATAGTAAAAGTTGGTTCAAGTATTCGAATGCGAGAGAGACACAAGTTATATATACACATGAAATATCAATTTGGAAAAATAATACATTATACTCTGCCTTGACAATATTGACAAACACCCTTGCAACATTAACCTAAGTGTGTGATGGTTGTTATTAACAAAATTTTGATTCTATTAATTAAATACTGAAGAATTACAAATTAATCATGTGGAAAATTTCCAAACTTCCTTGGTTTCCCAAGCCAAACCCTTGACAAGAGTTCCCTGGAATTTGAGGCCAATCATTTTTTGCATCAACTACGGCACGAAAGTATTAGGGTTCCACTATCAGTCTAAAATCGTTATGAATTTAACAAAATATATAAACAAATGAAGGCATGAATAATTAGGACTTGTCTTGTAGAGGAAGATGATAATTCTTGTGAGTCAGAAATGTACCATCTCAGTCAAATGTTGGGTATGTGGGTAAAACCTTACCTGCAACATGCTGAAAACAACATAAAAGGTAACATTATAACATGCATAAGGGTGGGAACTATAAATATGATAAAAAGACAAATAACATAAGGAAGAGAGTAGAGAAGATTCATATACCTATGGCCTTGCAATGAACTAGGAAATTATAGCACCATACTACAATAATAAGTAACCATTATGAAGTAAAGGAAATGAGCATTATACAAATAAAAGTTTTCTACACCTGAAAATAGTTCGAAGGAAAAATTAAAACTCTTAATACCTTTGTATGATGTAAAATAATCCAAATTGTTTGTCTCCATCGAGTGTTATAGGATTATTCCCTGTCTTCCAACTCGTGGGATTAGGAAGCTGAAAAGATATTCCACAGATTAGGAAGATACCTAAATAAATTCAAGTGAACAACACTGCAATAAGAAATACAAAATCCAAATCCTTATCTGCATTGATTGTATGTCATATCAATGGAACTAAATTAATGATGTATCCCAACTAAGGGTTTGAAGATAGGTTGTAGAGTGTAGTGAGTAGGATAAAGAGTTCAAATGAGGGTTGTGCAATATGACGAGAGGAGGGGTTAGATACGCCACAACCAATTCTCAATATTCTTGGACATCAAATTTTAACCCTAATATAATGAACCATTGATTTTCACACACTAAGATAACATTCCACATGAGACACCTCTTCAAGTGACATCACATGTGCCACCTAGGTTAAAGATCCTATAACCTCACAATAAAGGTAAGACTTTTAAATTATGCACATAATTATTGTCCATAGGAAGATCTGTTATAGGTCATATCAAAGACATGTTACCACATTGTGGCCTATGCATGGGAACCTAACAGAATAACAAATTTTAGTATTTGTTTCATAGAGAAACAATGATGAGGAGAGGAAATGGTGTGATGACTAGACCATCTATAATACCATCTATAGGGTCTAGTTCGATACCATTTATAGGATACAAAATCCCAATGTTGGTATAGATCGGGGGAGAGCCTCAAACCTGACTGGCTATCCTACTAGAAAGAGTGGAACAACTGGGAACAAAAATGGCCAACTTAAAGGCTAAGAACGAGTGATTAATGCTGGAGCAAGAATGAATAATCAAGATTCTAACTAATAGATGAAGAGAGAATAAAATACCTAAGAAAATTCACACGCAGTGTTTGGAATGGGATAAGGATGAGAATGAGGAAGAATCTTAAAACATTTCTGTGAAGTAAAGCACAAAAATATAAAAGATAAAATTACAAAGGGAATTTGGAAAAATTAAGCCTCCATCAAGGTAACTAGTGAGGTAAAGTTACTAGCAAGGTAAACTTATGAGGAAATCTCAATAGAAACGTCAATTGTAGAATGATTCAAAGCCATTAGTATTTTCAGGTAAACCTAAAACTGGTCAACCAAAAAACCTCCATTACAATGCTCAGACTGTGGGAAATGACACTATATTAAAAACCTACCTTATCATGGGAGAATAGAGTTGACAATGAATGTATAAGAAACATCTACCATGGGAAAGGTGGAGAAAAATCTACCTAAAATCAATGCTACGCTAGAAGATCACTAGTTTGAATATAAACCTACAACGATTGAGTTTTAAGGTAAGATTTCGAGTCATGTTGTGTCCATTTTAATAGATTTTGGAGCAAGTTTGAGCTCTATTATTCATAAAGTAGTGAATTTATGTCATTTGTAAGCTAGCAAGTTTAAGAATGTGTGGTTACTACAATTAGCCTTTAGGGAAAAAGAAGAGTGACAACAAATTTGGAGAATTGTCTTATTGAATTAGTTGGTCAACCAATAAAAGTAAATTTAAACATGTTTCCCTTAGGTTCCTATGATGTTTTAATTGGTATGGATTTGTTGGAAAAACATTGGTACCTTGTAAATTGTAAAGCCAAAACTGCTAGTTTCATCAATGAAGAGGGTATTAGACAAACATTTCAAGAGATAAAAAGACATTCGAAGTTGAGACAAATCACAATCTCACAATTGGAAAAATGAATTAGAAATGGATATCAAATTTATGTAGTTCAAGTAGGATACCCTAATTGTAAAGAAAAGGCAACCACCTTCGAAAACCTTCTAGATATCTAATATTTCGTTGATGTGTTTCTGAAACAAATCCCTAGGTTACCTCCTTAATGAGATATTGATTTTACAATTGAATTAATTTTGGGAGCCACATGCGGATCTAGGTCACCCTATCATATTAGAATACTAGAATCAAATGAGTTAAATCTTAATCTACAAGAGTCACTTGAAAAAAAAAAAAAATTCACATAAGCGTTTTTCCATGGGGAGCCCCCATACGATTTGTTATAAAGAAGGATGGAACCCTACATATTTATATTGATTATTGACGAATAAATAAGTTAAGGGTAAAAAATAAATATCCACTTCCAAGAATCAATGAATTATTCAATCAAGCTACGGCTGCTATTATGTTTTCCAAGATTGATTTGTGATGGGAGTACCATAAAATATGGATTAGAGAAGAAGAAATATGTAAAAATGCATTTAGAACTCATTACAGGGACTATGAATTTGTAGTTTTACCTTTTGTACTTACTACCACCCACGTTTATGTGCCTTATGAATCACATATTACACTAGTATCTTGACGAATTTGTGTTAATCTTTATTGATGACATGTTAAGTTATTCAAAGAATATGGAATAACATAAGAATATTTGCAAATAGTATTGTAGACCTTGAGGGAGTACTAACTCTATGCTAAGTATAGAAAATGTGAATTTTATAGTGATGAGATTAAATACTTTGGACTTGTAATCACCCAAGAGGGAATAGTTATAGACCCTAGAAAGATTACGACTATGATGGAATGGCTTGTTCCTGAAAACATTGTGGATATTCAATAAATTATGGGATTAGTAAGATTTTGCCACCATTTTATAGAGTTATTTTCTAGAGTATCCTTCCCTGTAAATTCTTTGAAGCAAAAGGGGAAAGATTTTAAATGGAAAACAAAGTGTCAAAGTGGTTTTGATCAGCTTAAACATTTGTTGACTATAGCTCCTGTCATAAGTATAATAGGTCCAAAAGAGGATTTTTTTGTCTATACAGAGGCATGTCAGGAACGGGTAGGACGTGTTTTGATGCAAGAAGGTCATGTAGTGGCCTATGAATCTCGAAAGTTGAAAGAGCGTGAGTATGGTTATTATGTTTATGCTTTAGAGTTAACACTTATGTTTGATGCCTTAAAGGGTATGGAAAATTTATTTATTAGGGAAGAAGTTTACTTTAATGATTGGTCATAGTAGTTTGACCAATTTAATTAAACAACACAACGTTAATGCCTCAAATTTTGGACTAGTTTCCTAGAAAAAATTTACTTTGATATAAAACATTTAAAGGGAAAGGGATATCAGGTTAAAAATGTCGTAAGTAGAAGGTTGAATTATATATATTAAATTAGATATAGCCAAGTAAACATTGATTTTGTATATTGGATTAAAGAAGTGACCATGAGGGACCTAGAATACTCATTTTATGGCAACAAACCAGGCAAAGAAATAACTATGACAAATATTTAGAATATGACATTAATAAGGATAATTTTCTAACTTATAGAAACATATTTTACTCCTGAACCAGTGAAAAATTAAAAATCTAAATTTAGATGAATGTCATAGAAGTCCTTATACTTCCTGCCCTAGCTACAAAAAGTTAGTTACATATATTAAAAAGAATTATTCTTAGCGTTTTATGAGGAGGGATGTGGAATAATATCAAGCAAAATGTTTGGAGTGTCAATAGATGAATGTTGAACATCAACATCTGGTAGGTTTACTTCACCCATTACCCATTTGTGATTGAAATGATAAATTATCACATAGGATTTTATCATAGGTTTACCTCAGTCAAAAAGGAAGAATGATTCAATCATGGTTGTTGTGGATGAATTAAGTAAATCAAAACATTTGTTTAATATACCTATCTTCAAAAAGAAAAAATATATTGTTGTGAACATTCAAAATATCTACTTAATTTAAGGTCCATGTGGATTCTTTGATATTTTTTTTTCATATTAAGGGCACCCTAATTCCATTTTCGATCTATATCAACATCATGTATCATGCATGGCCTAATAATCAATTCAACATCAAGATCTGCTCGCAATTATATTGTATCATAACAATGTTTTGTGTGCTAGAATGTCATGAGTATTATGATCATATTTTATGTTATGACATTATTAATGCTCCCTAAACTATCCCTAACTCATGTATAATTAACACTATGAGGAGAGGTGGTAAAGGTATTTACCTCCTGGTTTAGTTACAAATTTAATTGCAACTATGGCAACCTATATATATTTCTCACTCCTGAATGATTGATTAGTGTAGCCTATCATATATATTGCTCATATTTAACGATTGTTTAACATATACTTTCCTCCACCTATTAGTATTCCTTACAAAGTTTAGGTGGATGAACACCTCACTCCCATATTCTTTAACCCACATGGGTGCAGATGGCCTCTCCTCATTAGGATGCATTGATCACTGGGATTGTCTCGATTCCATCAACGGTCCAAATTTAATCTCCTTTCCCTTTTATCACTCTGAACCTAACTTCCCCTCTCATTTCTCCATTTGGCTTTCCATGTTCCTGTGGCAGTCCTTCTCCCCTATGAGTTCGTCCAAGCCTTCAATATTGTTGGAGCTCTCGCTATGAAATATCTGGAATTTTGGCACATGTATGAGGACTTTTTCTTTGAAATTACCACATTTTATATTCCTTATGTGGTTAAATTGTTTTGGCACTAGCATATGGAAGTTTCCCATGTTTTTTTTTCTCAAGAAGGCTCTAGGCATTCTAGAGGTGGTACAATTTTGCATATGCGTGGCACACTAGGGAAACCCTTACTTTTCTAGTGAATCCTTTAGGTACTCAAGGTATTGTTAGCATGATTCATTGTTAATCTATTCTTGATTTTACATTATTGGTTATTCACTGAAATGGTGGTTTGCCACGATTTATGGGTCATTATAGCTATACTATAGTGAGAACAAGATTCTCCCAAATCCTGTGATTGATAGAGAATGAACCCCTTTTCGGAAGCACCATCCATCTCCAGGTATGAATGGAACTTTTATTGACACATAGGGTTCTATGGGTTGTCCTCGAATACTCCCAGAACCCATTTTTGAGTTAAGGTTCACTACATTTTATTAGATTAATGGTTGCTATATATGTTAGTTTTCTGTGACTGGGTGGCATAGATTTTTCTCATCTTCCTGCCTCATCTTTGAGGTTAACCCAAGTGGCTTCTCCCTCATTTATTTTCATCATTCAGTCGTTGTAGCCTGAACCCATATCCTGTATGTTGTATGGTATGATTATACTACTTGTGTAACCCTCTGCTTCCATTTTCAACTGGTTTTAATTGTCCATATTCACAGACATATGATATTCTTGAAGTCTATACCTAAATTATTTTTGTTTTTATCTCGTCGATGGGCCTAAGGCTGAATACAAATTTGTAAGCTATATAATTTTTTCAGGTGAAGTGCAATACTAGTAGTGAGATGGCTGGCCACAGTAGCATGCCAATATTAGTACTAACTAGGATGCCTTTGTAATTGTTCTTTAGTTAAATATAGAACATCATATTGTATCTTCCTTTCAGTACCTTTAATTTAAGTGGTTAATGCATGCCTCTTTTTCTATAATTATTAAGAATGGTGGGTCTTTCTTTCCTTATATATTCTTGCCTAATTAACTGATGGAAGTATTAGATATATGATTTTCACTGTTGTGCTTTCGATGTCATGTTTTTGAGTTTCTTTTAATACTATTTACTAAATGGATGGTAGAACTTCTATGTATTATTATTTCCAATTATGATTTGTGGGCGTAATATTTAATTAAATTATGTAAATTGTATCTTCTTGCAATTTCCCAATTTCGGTATTGTTCATTAGGCTTATATTGTTTCATTGTACACTTATGTAACTATTGTTTAATGAAATTCCTAGATTATGAGTCCTTTTCATGTTTGAATCATTCGGCTTGAATGGAAGTCTATATTCACTTGTTTCTAGGAAATATAGTTTTTTGGAGTGGTGTCATTTGACATAGAAGTCAATTTTCTTTCCCCCTTGTATTAGTTTGTTTTTTTGAAATTAATATTTTTTGACAGCAACAACAGTACTTTGACTAAATAAGAGGGATATTAATATATGTTTCTCATTTCACTTACGATGTAATCATGAGTAAAACTTTTCTTTAATTTTAAATATGTTTCATTTAAGAACTAAGGCTGCATTTTGACCCTACCACTTGGTAATATTTACGTGTCAATTACTAGAAATTTTTGTATGCATGCTAAAGGTTACCACATAGATCTGTAGCATTTTAACTTATATGTTTATATTTACAATTTATAATTACCTATCCATTTCCTTCCATAATCGATGATCATACTAGTGTTGAGCTTCTTTTCTTTGTATGTAGTCTATGGCATATCATTCCAACTGTTTTTCTTTTATATAAAAGTCATACTACACTACAGTACAATTATGTAAGGCCATTTTTACATAAAAATACAATATCAATTTAACTCCATCATGAGTAGTTTATTCTACATTTTGTACTAAAATCAATAGAAATATTGTAATTCAATAACTAGTATAAGAACCTACATTTCCATTGAAATTGACATCAAAATATTAAACCAATCACTCAAATGTTTATTTTTTGTTACATTACTATACACATAATTTATATATATACTCGATAGCTAATAATTACCCATATGTCATTTGGTTGCACAAAAAACTGCACCAACAAACACTATCCTCGCAACCATGAACTGCCTCCAATTCTACCCCGAGCTCAATTGTAATTCCTAGGGAATCAACAACCTCTTGTTGATATCCTCCATGGTAATTTAATTCCATTTCTTCATGATAATGTTTCTAATCTAGTGGCATCCCTCTTTTGGTAAGCTTTACCTCTTTCTTTCCTAGGATTTTTCTTTTAAATCCCCCCTTTCTCACCCATCATGCATTAAAGTCCATTAACACGTGCCAAAATTGTCGACATCCATGACATACACTAGGCATCCTCGATTGGTCAAAATACATACCAAATATTTTTATATGATTCGGCACATGCATTCAAATCGATTTCTATCATAACTGAAATATCCCTCAGACCACACACCACATACAGCTTCGTAGCTAGACAATTCCTAATATTTTTACCATCAAATGAAATATTTCCTTTCCCATGGAATATATGAAATGGTGCACTTTTGTTCCACACATAACAAGGTATATTACAACTAAATTATTCTATTTAATGAATCAATCTTGAAATTGCAGTCATAGAACAACTCATACATGCAATTATCACCATAAGGTGTGTAACAACCTCTTTTCTCCTACAATTTCTCTAGTTTTCTTTGTTAGTGAAAATTGTTGAAAATGTTGATAAGGCACTAGTATAAAATGAGCAATTAGTGACTAGGTGACTAAAAAAGTTAGCCACCAAAGCTTTTCCATGTGAAATACTACCAAAAATGAGAAATCTTAAGTGACCGAACTAAAAACGACTAACATAAATCACTAATTTAGTAGTGAGTTAAAATATGGGACTAGCTGAAAAGTAATAAAACTAAAAATGACCAACATGAATGACTAATTTAGTCTAAGAAAAATAATACAACTACCAAACAAGTACTACAATAACATGAATCAATTTTTTATGTTAGTCATATTAATTGTGTCAAGTAATCTAAACCTACAAGTGTTAGGGGATTGAAAGGTTGATAAATATTGGTTGAAAGGTTATCCTTCATTAAACACTTCTTCATCCTCATATGGTGTATAGGTGAGCCAACTTTCCACTATGTATCTCTAATAATTTGTAATTTTAAAAATATATTTTTTAACAAAAAAGTTATTTTATGTATTTTTTAAAAATCTATTCATTGAATATAATTGGGTCTAGTTCTAATTTCAAATTAATTTAAAGGGAAATTTTAATTTTTAAGATTATAATATCAAATAAAAACTACTTTAATTTGATATTAACCGACCTACATCCATTTTAACATTGGATCTATTGAGCGTTGAGAGGGGTCCAATCTCTTGAGGTGAAAACATTTTTTTCTAGTGAAAAACCTCAGGAAATGTTTTCACCTCCAGAGGTTGGATCCCTCTCAGCACATGATAGTTATAGTGTTGATATGGATCTAGTTTGGTTATATAATACTATATAATATCTATATTTTTATTTCTGTCTCTTTGTTATTCCCTCTCTCTATATCACCCGAGAAACATACACACACTCTCTCCCTCTATTCCCCTTCTCTCCCTCACTATCTATATCCTTCTCTCTATACCCTCCTACTCTCCTCTATTCCTCACTCTCTCTCCATGACTCCCTTGTCACCCCCTCTCTCTCTCCACCTTTCTCCCTCTATGTTTCTCTTGTTCCCTCCCTCTCCTACCCCCTCCGATTCCATCTCTTTCTCCTCATATCTATCTTCCTTCCTCTATCTCCCTTAGGCCCTGCCTCCCTCTATCTCTCCCACCCAAATCACTCTCCTTCTCTCTTTCTCTCTCTTCCGTCAAACTCTATCACTATCTCCCCCACTCCCCTCCCTTCTCCATCTATATGTCTCCATCTCTCTCCCTTCCCCTTCTCTCCCTATCTCTATCATCTCCTCTGATTTCTCTTCCCTCCTCTCCTCTCTCCCTCACTCTCTCACCTCTCTTCCTTCCTCTCGCTCCCTCTCTCCCACCTCACTCTCTCTTTCTCTCTCTTTATTCTCCAACTTTTTCACCGTCTCGCTCCCTATCTCCACCCCTCTCCAACTCTCTCTTAAATTTGATCACATTGTATTGTGTTTGATAAATTATATAAATTATAAAAACTTGATTGGTTATAAAACATTAAACCTATAGTTTGGATCAATCATGTCAAAGAAAAGAAAATAAATATTTAATCTATTATAATTATTCATTTTCTTGCTGTATCCTTTGATCATTAGCTTTATGGATCAATGCGGTGTAATATATATTATATATATATATCGAGAGAGAGAGAGAGAGAGAGAGAGAGAGAGAGAGAGAGAACCAACATAGATCTATCTTAGCTTAATGGGAATATTTTTAGTACTTGTGAGGATAGAGCGTTTAGATATATCTCAAATGTAAAATTTTCCCTTTTAGATTCAAGTTAAAAAAGGTTGAAAATTCAATTAAATTAAAATATTTTTACTATGAAATACGTTATGGCTTTTTTTCGTGTGGTATTGATAAGCCATGATATTGGCCCATGGTATTGTAATGAAGCGGATTTACAAGTTAATATCCATGGTAAACTGTGGGTGAATATCCATGGTTAAAAATCCTGTGATATTGTTATAAAATATTTGATTGTGAAATAATTTATGTTTTTTGGGCGTGTGGTATTGTTATAAAATATTTTGATTGTGAAATAATTTATGTTTTTTGGGCGTGTGGTATTGTTATAAAATATTTTGATTGTGAAATAATTTATGTTTTTTGGGCATGTGGTATTGATAATCCATGGTATTCACCCATATTATTGTAACAAAGGCTATTTTTTAATAGTTAATAATATCTACCCTAATGTGGGGGTGAATATCCACAGTTAAGAATCTTGTCATATTGTTGTAAAATATTTTAGTTGTGAAATAAGTTATGGTTTTTGGACTTGTAGTATGGATAAGCCATGGTATTGGCCCATGGTATTGGTTGTAAAATATTAAACCTATATTTTGGATCAATATGTCAAAGAAAATAAAATAATAAAAAACTTTAATAAAACATGCACTATATTTAATCTATTATAATTAGTCAATTTGCTTGCTCTCATACCTTGGATCCTTATCTAACATGGATCTATGCTCTCTCTCTCTCTCTCTCTCTCTATATATATATATATATTATAATATTTAAAAAATGTTGTAATCAAATTACAATAAAATATTTTTACTCATGAAATAAGTTATGGTTTTTTTGTCATGTGGTAGTTGATAAGCCATGGTATGTAAAAATGGATTTATAATTAATGATCCATGCAAAGTGAGGGTGAATATCCATGGTTAACAATCTTGTCATATTATTATAAAATATTTGATTGTGAAATAATTTATGCTTTTTGTGCATGTGGTATTGATAATCCATGGTATTGACCCATGGTATTGTAACAAAAGCTATTTTTTACAAGTTAATAATATCTACCATAATGTGGGGGTGAATATCCATGGTTAAGAATCTTATCATATTGTTGTAAAAAAATTTGGTTGTGAAATAAGTTCTGTTTTTGGATTTGTAGTATTGATAAGCCATGTTATTGGCTCATGGTATTGTAACAAAGCCTATTCAAAGTTCATAACAAAATCAAAATATAACAAATTAAATTTTATTATTTTTATTAATTTAACTTTTTGTTATTAATTGAGGTCATATTTAAATGTTTACACTCATCTCAATATCATTTTTATCTTCTTCTTCTTCTTTTTAATTTAGCATCTTAGACAAAAATAACAAATTCTTATTAAAAATAAATCATTTAACCAAATTGCAATTTATATATTTTATTTTATATCAGAAATATTCCTTTTATTTTTTCTATTATAAATATTTCTTTTCTTTTTCATTTGTATAGCACTTAGTTCAAATAAAATTTTCACATATTATAACATCAC
This sequence comes from Pinus taeda, assembly GCA_000404065.3. NCBI lineage: Eukaryota > Viridiplantae > Streptophyta > Pinopsida > Pinales > Pinaceae > Pinus > Pinus taeda. The sequence goes on from APFE030349063.1 coordinate 14,411, forward strand.
ACTGTAGCACTGTATTTTCTCTGCCTTGTCTATATCTGCATGGAAATTCCATACCTGCATGGAAATTCCATACGAAAGAAGACCATCAACGTCATCTATGGATTTCATGGGATTCGAAATTCTAGACCATCGACGTCATCTATGTATTTCATTTCATGGGATTCGAAATTCTAGAAGAAAGGAGAGCATCAATGTCATCTATGTATAAACACCTTAGGATTCATTTCATGGCATTCGAAATTCTAGAAGAAAGGAGACCATCAATGTCATCTATGTATCAACACCTTAGGAGAGCATCAACGATTAGATGGAGGAAGGGCATTGTCACTGTGTGTGGATATCTTGGTAATTGTGCATGGATATAAATTTGGACTCTGTTCTTCCTTTTTCCTAAAGATGATTTTTGTTTGTATGGGTAAATAATTTCGAGGGTTTATATGATCAAAGCATAAATTTTATCTAGAGTTGAGGGTTTAATGATTTTGATAAGCCCAAGGTCATTGGGTATGGATATTTTGGTAATTTGTACATGGGTATGAATTTGGACTATATTCTTCCTTTTTACTAAAGAGGATTTTTGTTCTTATGTGTAAACAATTTCAAGGGTTTATATGATCAAAGCATAAATTTTATCTAGAGCTAAGGGTTTAATGATTATGATATTTCGGTAATTTGCACATGGGTATGAATTTGGACTATGTTCTTCCTTTTTACTAAACATATTTTTTGTTTGTATGGGTAAATAATTTCAAGGGTTTTATCTAGAGTTGAGGGTTTAATGATTTGGGTAAGGGAAAGGTCATTGGGTGTGGATATTTTGGTAATTTGTACATGGGTATTAATTTGGACAATGTTCTTCCTTTTTATTAAAGAGGATTTTTTTTCTTATGGGTAAATAATTTCGAGCTCTGATACATGGGAATGAATTTGGACTATTTTCTTCCTTTTTACTAAAAGGTATTTTTGTTCTTATCGGTAAATAATTTCAAGGGTTTATATGATCAGAGCATAAATTTTATTTAGTGTTGAGGGTTTAATGATTATGACATTTTGGTAATTTGTACATGGGTATGAATTTGGACTCTCTTCTTCCTTTTTACTAACGAGGGTTTTTGTTCTTATATGTAAATAATTTTGAGCATTTATATGATCAAATCATAAATTTTATCTAGAGTTGAGGGTTTAAAGATTATGATGTGGATCTTGATTGTGACCAACAATTCATCAAAAGACAATGCACAAGAAAGCATTTTTAATGTCCTTATTGTACAAAGGGTTTAATGATTATGATAATGCAGATCTTGATTGCGACCAAGAATTCATCAAAAGACAATGGAAAAGTAATCATTTTGCATGTCCTTATGGTATATATCAATTCTATCCTCCCCAACATTTCTAGGGTAAAAATGCATGAAATTTTATTTTTTCTTTGCACCTTTGTTTAGTGGTTGATTGTTTGTGTAATGGACTCTACCATGCCCAAATTAAAAGGGCTCAAGTGATGTTAGAAAATTTTTTGGTAAGATGCAAATGCTAGACCTTCCTCAAAGTTTGTTACATGAAATTAAAATTTCTTGTAATCTTGAACACAAAATCTTTTCTATTTCATCCTTAGATTCTAATCTCAATGCCTACATTTTTAAACCATGTTACTATATTTTGTTAATTTTAGGTATTTTCTATGCTTAGAGAAATTTATTTCAATTTTCATAGTTAGCTCAATATCTTTTCTAGATTAGCAATCACATGAGCATTAAAGTAACTGTAGATAGAACATAAACATAAGTCGCAGAAGACAAGCCAAGACAAGAGGACACAAGATGTGGTGGTAGCCAGGGAAAAACCCCAATGTGGGGAATCCCTTGATCAATTCTTCTTTTATGTTCTTCAATAGTTCAACAAAGAGAGAGAGATATATAGATAGTACATTTACAATAGAAGTCAACACTTTGAATTTTCTATATAAGAGCAGAGATCATCTCTAGGAAGATGATACATGAGATCAGTTGAAGACATGTTACTTCAACTGATTCTCCAAGGTGACTCCTTCACCTCTCATTGTGCTGCATCTCGTCACCATGCTGCACCTCACTGTGTTGCACCATGTTGCACTCATAATCATAATGTTGGACCTCATGACTGTTGCACCCATCATCACAATGTTGGACCTCATGACTTCTGCACCTTATGCTACACTGTTGTCCCATGTGCCATAGCTGAACCATGTTGTCATAGTGCATCTCGCATGTGCTTGCAGCACCATGCTTGCCACTACTATCCATGTTGTCCATGATAGCCATGTTGTCCATGCTTGATGTTGTACCATGATCCTTCTACCATCTCACAACTATTGTCTCACTTTGCCTTGCCATACCTTGCAGCTGCCCCATATGTCTTAGGGTATCTAGCTATTGTCCATGTGTCTTAGTGGAACCATGTCACCTTGTTGTCACGTGCATGTTAGCAGTATTATGTCACCTTGTTGTCCCATGCATGTTAGCAACACTATGTCCTTGTTGTCCAATACATGTTAGCAACACTATGTCACCTTGTTGTTCCATGCATGTTAGCAACACTATGTCCTTTGTTGTCCTATTAGTACTGTTGTCCCAGCATAGTTGCTATATGATCTGAAATGGGGCACTAAAGGCTTCTTGTCAAGTTTACAAGAACCTCTCCCACTCCAAAGCTTATATATTCCCAAGACCTTATGATTAACCAATTGCAGAATTAAAAAGGGCTTGAAATAGGTGTATGCTTGCGTTTGCCTTCAATTGTTAAGTTCTTGTGTTCTTTCCTTAAACTGATATTTAAATACATGTAACAGTAAATAAAGCAGTAAATACAATGTAGCAATAAGAAATCACACATAACAACAATATAATATGGAGTTCACCCTGATATCTTGGGCTACGTCTCCTTGAGCTCTAATCAACTCGATTAGGTTCTTTAGGATTATGGTTGAATTCTCTTACAAACTCCATGGTCAACTCCATTAGTTTACAAATGAACCTATGGGTTTAGAATACCATCTTATCTCGTTGGTTGTCATTACTCTACAGACAGATCTAGGCTTCTCTGGACTAGACTCCTTCAATTAGTGCTCTGAGCTATCTTGCTCTAGGTTGCATCAACTCCCTCAGAGTTCTTTCACTGTCTCTCAAAATCTTTCTTCTGCCTTAAGTATTCTCTAGACACTAACAACAGCTGGATCATTTGATCTCTTTGTTGTTCTCTAGGCTCTGCCTCTTTCTATGGCTCTCGTCTGTGGCTCTGGCTCTAGCTGTAGCTCTAGCTCTTGGCTCTTGCGAGCTTCTCTCATCCTTTGCGTGCCTCTCTAGTTTGCTTGACCTCCAAGCAACTCTCTCTGCCACTCATCACTTGAGCTCTCTGTGTATTTCTGTGGCATTGGTTACAATCCTCCATCATGCAAAACCTGACTGTTTCACCACAGTAATCCATTCACAGTGGAAAGGAACTGTCGGTGCGGGAGACTCGATCATTTTTGCCTTCCTCTGGCCGTAACAGCTAAAATAATGGAAATACATAGGAAACGCATGAAAAACCCATCATGGGCAGTTAACTGGAATTCAAATAATATAGGATCGTGCTTAAAACCTTATCGGGTCTGCCATTCCATCGCAAATTGCAATCGCATGGTGTATTGGCCAAAAAAACCAATACATGAGAAATACACAGAAATCTTGAATTTCTAGATTTCAAAAGTTTTGAAATCGAGTTGATAATCCTCATAAGGTCCGCCTTCGGTCGCAATATCTCAATCGGATTGCATAAGAGAGAGGTCAAAAAAACCTCAATGCACAGGAATACATTGAAAATCTTGAATTCCTGGATTTAAAAACTTTTGAAATTGGGTTTATAATTCGATCGGGTCTGCCCATTATCATCACATTGCAATCGCAAGTCACAATCACATGTAATGACCCTTTGTATCGGGGATCCACTGATCGCTTGATCGCCGATAACCCCGATCATATCCTGACAGTTGATCATGCTCATCGATCTGATAGTTGGCGTCCGATCACACATCAACCCATCACTTTATCGCATATCGCAATATCATTGTTGCAATGGCCCTGGGGGTCTTCCCTTTGGTTATGTTGACTGTCGATCTACCAATCCGTCGATATCGCAATTGCATGTCGCTGTGCCTAGGGTCCGAATATCGAGTGAAGGCCTACCTTTGATGCGATAAGTTGGAGATCGTTGATCACAGGTTCTTAAGGCCTTTGGTCTAAGTCTGCCCTTTGAACCTGCCGATGTGATTTTTCCTTAAAGAACCTTTTAGGCCACTTTTATAGGAAATTGCCTCCTTTTCAAAGGACAATCAACAATCTTATTTCTGTGATAAATTCTGCCTCCGAAGTCCATTTTAGCCCATTCAAATTGAACTAGATTTAGATTGAAGAGATCTATGCAATGGTACTATTTCCAAGAGCTTCCCTTGCCTTTCATTTTCCTCTGTGAGGAACATTTTAGACTTAGAAGTCTATTCTAGATCAATTTTGGATCACACCTTCCCACTAAAAAAAGCTTTTGGTATCCAAAAGAATGATATATTCATCTAAAAAGTAAATGAGAGTAACAACACACTCTTCTTTTAGCCTCCATACACTTGCCTTGCATAGTGGCTCTAAACCAAATCCTTTGACCACCTTCCTTCTTGGATGTGGTGGTCCTCCTAGGAAGAGCTATTTTCCTCCTTAACTTCATGTAGAACTCCCACTGAGAAGGTTTCATAAGGTTGTTTGAACTTCTCTTCCTTGATCATTGATCCAAGGTGGCTCAAACAAATGTGAAGTTACATTTGCTTCACAAAAAAATTCATTTGTACCTGTTTGACATGTTGTCAACAACAATTGTTAATAGCAACAGAATGATAGATAACAACTGGATGGCCTAAACTCCTTCTTCACATCCTTTGAACACCTCCATGTCTTTACATATGCATACAAACAATGGACTAGATTACAAGCCACCGAACATGCATTTAAAACAAATAACCCTTCAAGTCAAGCATGTAGAAAATATCCCAAGGATTCTCTTCAAAAGATGAAACACTTCATCATCATCTCCATCTTGGATACCAAATCAACTCTTCCCAAGTGAATGTTACATGCATGTTTAAAACAAAGAAATCAGCCCTGCAAGTTAGTTACACATACATGTTCAAATACAAGGAAATCATGAACATCCCCGTGTTCATGCATATCAAACTTACGCATGAATTTCATCATTCAACTTTCACTTAAGTGCACTGTACTTTCGAAGCTGAAATGAAATATAGTGTTGCAGCAATAAAGTGAGTCTCCTACTCAACTTTTTCCATTGACCTTGTTGGTAAAATCCTTCAAATTGCATTCCATTAACAAAGAAATGCAAATAGATGCCTCAAATCAAAAGACATGTAATCTTTAATTGGATAAGAACTCTAACCATTTCTTACCAATCCATTTCAAAGGTGCTACCTTTGTCTACACATCAAAATCAACATGTGAATCATCCTAAAACACATCATTCATGAAAAATTTCTTTACATTCTTGACATTTTCTATTTCCACCTTCTTCAAGTTTCGTGGAAGCATTGTTGGATTCAGAGTCCAACACTTTTCGGCAATGTATCCTTGCTTATGGCAATAAGTGCAAGACATGTGCATCCTCCTGACAGCATGATTTACCTTGTCCAATGGACCTTTGGCTCTTTGCTTCTTTTCCTTCAAAAGTTTCGTGTATGTGGCCATTCTCTTCAAACATCTAGAAACATTATGGTTATCCAAACCACAAAAGGATCATGCAATGCTTTTCCCATACTTATATGGAAATTTACCGTGCTGAAAAAAATCAAAAGGAATATGATAAGAGCTAGATTTATACCTTTCTCTTTCACCTTTAATTCCTTCATGAGGAGGTGAATTGAATGAAGAAGTAGCTCCCTTTGGAACATCATCAATCTCTTCAAGGCTTTCAGAGTTTCCACAACTCTCTTGTTCAAGTGTATGCTGATATACACCTTCTTCCTACAAAGTATGCTTCACACTATTGCATTCCCTAAGAATACAATCTTCACACTCTTGAGGTAGAAGACCTGAAATGAAACTCCTTCTTGGAACTATTTCAATTGTCTTCATGGTAGCTTTGGAACTTTCTCCATAAGACTATCCATAGCCAAGACCCAAATACTTAGGCCTTTCCTCAACCATTATTGGCTCAAAAATATGTTGTGCACGTTTGTACAAGCCTTTTCCTTCATAGTCCATCTTGGTCATTAACATGGAACCTATGCCTCTGGTATGTTTTTCAGAAGAACCAATATAAGCATTCTTAGAAGAATTTGAAGACAAACGGGAATAGTTTACCTCCTTTTCAAGATGATACTTGACTAAGGCTTCTTTGGAAACAAAGAGTTGTATCTCCAACTCATGCATCCTTTTCAGGTTCATATTTTCAATATGAATTTGCCTCTCCATTTCCTGCAATTTGTCAGAAAGCAACGACTTCTCTTCCGCCATGGAATTAAACTACTCTCTAAGTATGCTACTCTTCCTTCCATCCTCATACATTTCTCTCACCTTCTCCATCATGATGAACAAGTCTTTCTTCATGTCTTCATAAAAAATCTTGTGAAGAAAGAATATTTTGAGGACTCACTTGTAGAATTTGTCATTATTCCAACGAACAAAAGAACTTCAAACAAGATTAACAAAGAGCTTTATTCAAGCAACATCTTGCAACAAACCTCTTGCGCTTCAAGGAATGTCTTGAGGTCCTTTGGGATAATAAGAATGCCTTCAGCCCTTCTTCCTTCTTGTCCTCTCCTAGACTTAGCTATCAATATCTTTCCCTTCACCTCTTCAAATTCAAACAATAATCAATCTACAAACATGCATACAATCAACCTTTGACTGTTTAAACACATTTTAGACAAGCAATCTTTGCTCTGTCAATCAAGAATTATGATCTAATACCACTTGCTCTTGTATAACCAACTTTGATATCACCTTCTTTGAAGGTGGGGTTAACCAAATTTAAGCTCTGATACCACCTTATCTAAAATGGGGCACTAAAGGCTTCTTGTCAAGCTTACAAGAACCTCTCCCACTCGAAAGCTTATATATTCCCAATATCTTATGATTAACCAATTGTGGAATTAAAAAGTACTTGAAATAGGTGTATGCTTGCTTTTGCCTTCAACTATTAAGTGCTTATGTTCATTTTCTTAAACTGATATTTAAATACATGCAACAATAAATAAAACAACAAATACAGTGTAGCAATAAGCAATCACACATAACAATATAATATGGAGTTCACCCTGATATCTTGGGATACGTCTCCTTGATCTATAATCAAATCGATTAGGCTCTTTGGGATTATGGATGAATTATTTTACAAGATCCACACTCAACTCCATTAGTTTACAAATGAACCTCTCGGTTTAGAATACCTTATTATCTCGTTGATTGTCCTTACTCTGCAGATAGATCTAGGCTTCTCTGGACTAGACTACTTCAATCAGCACTCTAAGCTATCTTTCTTTAGTTTGCACCAACTCCCTCAGAGTTTTTTCACTGTCTTTGGAACTCCTTCTTCTATGTTCAGTATGCTTTGGACACCAACAAAAGCTAGATTGTTTGATCTCTTTACTGTTCTCTAGGCTCTGGCTCTAGCTCTGGATCTCGGCTCTGCCTCTAGCTCCGGCTCTGGCTCTTGGCCCTTATGAGCTTCTCTTGGCCTCTACATGCCTCTGTAGTTCACTCAACCTCCATGAAACTCTCTCTGCCTCTCGTCACTTGATCTTCTATGTATTTGTGCGACATCGGTTACAGTCCTCTATCATGGAAAACCTAACTGTTTCACGACAAGAATCCGTTCACAGTGGAAAGGAACCACCGGCGCAAGAGACCCAATCATTTTCACCTTCCTCTGGCCATAACAACCAAAATAATGGAAATAAATAGGAAACACATGAAAAACCCATCATGGGCATTTAACTGGATTTTAATAATATAGGATCATGCTTAAAATCCTATCAGGTCCGCCATTCCATCACAAATCGCAATCACATGGCGTATTGGCCAAAAAAACCAATACACTGGAAATACACAGAAATCCCAAATTTCTGGATTTCAAAACTTACGAAATCGCACTGATAATCGCCATCGAGTCTGCCTTCAGTCACAATATCGCAATCGCATCGCATAGGCGGGAGGTCAAAAAAACTTCAATATGCGGGAATACATTGAAAATCCTGAATTCCTAGATTTCAAAACTTATGAAATCAGGTCTATAATTCCATAGGGTCCGCCCCTTATCAGCATATCACTATCACAAGTCATAATTTCGTGCAACGACCCTTTGTATTGGGGATCCATTGATCACCTAATTGCCGATTACCCCAATCAGATCCTGACCGTTGATCCTGCTCATCGATCCAATGGTTGGCGTGCGATCGCACATCGACCCATCGCTTTATCGCATATCGTGATATCACTATCACAATGGCCCCGAGGGTTTTCCCTTTGGTTATGTCGACTGCCGATTTGGTGATCCAACGATCCAGCGATCCCCTGGTCGCTGATATCGCAATCGCATGTCACTATGCCTGGGGTCCCAATATCGGGCAAAGGCCTAGCTCCGATGCGATAAGTCAGAGATTTTTGATCGGTGGTCCTTAATGCCTTTGGTCTAAGTATACCCTTTGAACCTTCTGATGTAATTTTTCTTTAAAGAACCTTTTAGGCCATTTTTATAGGAAATTGCCTCGTTTTCAAAGGAAAATGGGATTCCGCTTCCGAAGTCCATTTTAGCGCATTCAAATTGCAGTAGATTTAGATTGAAGAGATCTATGCAATGGGACTATTTCCAAGGGCATCCCTTGACTTTTATTTTCCTCTGTGAGGAACATTTTAGACTTAGAAGTCTATTCTAGATCCATTTTGGATCACTATACCTTGCTGCTATCCTATGTGACTTTGCAGCACGATGTAGCCCGTTGTCCATGCATATTTCCAGCACCATGTAGCATAGTTATATATTTACCTTTTTGTACTAATTTGTAGCACCATGTAACCTTGCTACCATCTGTTACTTCACAATGTTGCACTACTGGACTACATCACTGGATAGGGCATCACCCTATAAACCTTATCTTCCATACAATCAGCAAGGCAGACTTCTGAATACTAGGGTTCTTGAAGGGGATAACCCTCAATCCCTATGCTATTTCTTTAGTCCTTGTTTGACTATGGTTAAGATCACACTGTCCCTTTAGCTCCTTCATATTGCGGAAAACGTCACGTTGTCAATTCAACCCCTTTACATTGTCTAGGGCAACCTCCACACTGTTCCTTTGACCCCTTATATTGCGGCTATGACTCCATTGTTCACATATTTGTTCATCAGCCTAATCTACCCAACATTATGCACTTGGAATAGCCCTTACTTACCACATTTTCACCTCCAACAAACCCTCATTGCGGCCCATAAAATTGACTATGTTAGGGATGAATTAGATCAACGTTTAGGGTTGGACTAGACCAGCATTTAGGGCAGCCTCTAGTTCTATGTTAGGGAACCGTTTAGTTTGTGTTTAGGGCTGCCTGCCATCTACATCTAGGGCTTCCTTCCATCTACATCTAGGGCTACCTTCCATCTGCGTCTAGGGCACCCTCTTTTCCTCCAATGTTTAGGGCTTCCACTCCTAGATTTATCTTCTAATAAAACACAAGACAAGTGGAGAGAGAAATCAAGATAGATGTGTGTGTGAGAAATGGTACTCAAGTCATATCCTTTTATACTAAAAATTTTAACACATGTGGGGTTTATTTGCTTACTGGCCGACCTTGACAATTTTTCTTATAACACAAATAAATTCATAACTCCATGAATACTTATCGGAATCGGATGATCTTTAGATCAATCCTACACCTCTCAATGAGAGGGATCCATGAAAAATATCAACTTCCATAAATAATATGACCTACATGGAGTTCGGCCCTAGTTTCCAATTTTAACACTCTGTCTCAAGTAGGGAGAACTCAATCTGCTAATCCATTTGTCTGACAATTATATCTCTACCATCACTGCCCTACAATACTCTGCTCTCCTCTGTTGAGCTCTGCTTTGCTAAAGCATGAACAAGAAGAATTGATTGAGAATGTCTCATACTATTCTCTACTAACCTGAAGTCAATTTTATTGATCCCAGATCAATATCACAAGAGAATGTCTCAAACCACTTATGTTAATCCTAGATCAGTTTCATTGATCCCAAAATAATGGAGGTCATCCTAGCATAGGGAGTATGATAGATACAATGATGCGGCCATCAATACTACTATTATGGTCCCTAACCCCATTTCTCTACTCATTGGCTAGATGAGAGGTAATTCCCATGAGTTTGACACTACATGGTTGGGATGGCTCAATAGGAGAACCATTCATCATTTCCCTAAGCCACCTTGGGGTATCACAGGGGAAGGGTGAGCCATTCACCTTGTACATAGTGCACCATTAGGGGAGGGAGAATCACTCTATGGTCGCGTGATGCTCTAGTAAGTACCCCAAGCTCCACGGAGCTCCCAGATCTCAATGCATGCAACATGCAGGACCCTCATAAGAGGGTCTCTCAATGACTCCAAGTCGTTCAGGAAAGTCACAAATTTGACCTTTCGCTGGGGATTTGACAGAATATCTTCGACCTATGCATCAGTCTCAACGTGATGGAGCCTCCTCACTCATCGATGTACCATATCCCTGATAAGGTATAATCTCATGTTTATCTATTGGAGCAATCATATAATACAGGATACCTCAATAATCGAATCCCCCCATGGTTGGCACAAAAGATCATGATGGTATCCATCATGTGTAGAAATAACTCATTGAAGAGCTTCCAAAACCAAGAAACTTCATACGAGATCATACTCGTAGCTATGTTTTCGGTCTCGATGATGCTTATAGCAACTGAATTCCGCTTCTTGCTCATCCATGATATCAAAGCAGAATCCAAAGAGAACCACCACTTAGAAGTGCTCTTGCGATCCTCCACACTGCCTGCCTAGTCAGCATTCGAATAGTCATGCAACTTCACATTTCCAGCAGTGTATCTCAATTAATGAGAGATTCTGCCCCAAAGATATCTCAGAATATTCTTGGCGCTAATATAGTGAGGCTAAAACATATATGAGCTCATCATTTTAACTTCATAACATATGTCTGGATGGAAGTTAACCAAGAACATCAACGTGAATGAGTTTATGAAAGTTAGAGGCATTTTGTAAATCTATCCGGCATCACTACCATATAACTTCTAAAAGTTAAGATCCTTGAGGTAGTCATGAGCTTGCAGTTTACTGTTCAACATCTAGAATCGAACTCCCTCTTACATCTATAAATGAGATGGTTTGCATCTGTCAGAAATAGGTCATCCTTAGAAGGTGCCGATATGAGAGGTTTATCATCGACAACCTTCAAGCAATGGTTTGGATCGGTTTCACTCCTAGTGAATCTCATATTCATGAGACAATTATCAATCCTCTCATACTATGCCCGGGGCGCTTTTCTTCAATCCATAGAGGGCTTTCTTCCACCTGTATACATGAGATTCCCAATCATGAATATCAAACTCCTTAGATTGTTCCAAACTTATGCACCTGATACATAAGGGGAATGGTCGACTTGTAAGATTTTCCTTCAGTACATATCAAACATGTACCTTCATTCTCTTCTTGAATTTAGGCATCCCTGTCACCATCTAACTCACATCATGTACAGCCCCATAAGTAGACCACCGGTCTTATAGATGAGATATGTCAATTGAAATGATCCCTAATGGGCCATCCTGCAACATAACACAAATTGCCAACCTTGAACCCATGAAAAAAAGAATCTTTGAAAATTCTATTTTCAAGCACTTACCTTTCTGTCACGTGGAATGAGTCGAGGTTGCGGACAAAATCGACCTTCCTAGTATCTATAGATATCTAGTGACAAGCAAGCCAATCAAAAACTATCTTTCTCTAAATATGCAATTAAAAACAAAGGCAAACAAGTCTTTTAGGCCTACCTTGGGTCCAA